>CAXHUL010000721.1:0-13339 GCA_964019695.1 Loripinus fragilis
AGGTTGCTAACTAGGCGATGCAATCTCGAAGCAATCATATTAGAAAGTTCTCATTTGTGTCAGCCCTTATTTGAAGGTAATTTTACTATAACACCGGAGTGGGTGACGAGACCCAAATTGCCGTAGTGGAATGACTACAGTGGGTCTCATACTTTCATGGAGATTGATCATGAAATAGATTCTACGGTCATATTCCTCCCTGCAGCTGAATCATTCAAACGAAGTAGTTATCAGTTATTAGCGAAAGTATGCGCTTGAAGTACTGGTTTGATTTGATTCATTACGTCCCATCAACAATCCTTCAGTTATATAGGGACAAGTCTTCCTGGGTTGAACCAGTACTAAGCTAAGATTAATGCGTCTTGCTTAAGGGCACAATGCAATGCCGCCGGTGAGGCTCGAACCCGCGGCCCCTCGGTCTCGAGTCAAGCACTCTCGCTCCGATGATGAAGTACTGGTTACCCGCTTCTTCAAAATTCCCCAGGAGATATGTGATTAGGTGAGCTGACCGTCTCGCCAAGGCCATAGTTGTTGACTTGGGGACGTAAAGCAGCAAAACAAACAAAACACAAATATTCCTGCTAGCACAAAAATTGCTGCCAGCACAAAAATGGCTGCTGGCACAAAAATTCCCGCTAGCACAAAATCTGCTGCAGGCACTAAAATTATTGCTGGCACAAAAGTTGCTGAAGGCACAAATCTTCCTATCGGGCCGCGTAGGCAGTCGGTAACGTGTCTGGCTACAGGTGCGTGTCTCACCACGAAAGTATGGGACCGGACCGGGATCGACCCCTGGATTTGAAGTCAGACACGCATCTGCAGCCAGACGCGTCGCCGACTGCGCTACGCGGCCCAGCTCATCTAAAAACAGAAGTAAGAAATGAAAAATCTGTGGATTATTTACAGAGAGTAGTAAAAAAATCTGGGACTTTGGCCGATAAACTCCAATTCAGTCAGCCCAGCTACAGGGAGTATTAAGGAATAACATTTGGGGGTTTGATCCGTTAAGCCACAAACCAACCAGATCAGTTATAGAGAGTGGCAAGAAATCAAAATTCTGGAGTGTTGACCTGGTTAACCTCAAACCAGCCTGCTCAGCTACAGAGAGTAGCAAGAAATCAAAATAATATCTTGTCCGTACGAGATAAAACAAAATCAGAAAAAAAATCAAATAATATGACCTTTTCCGGCCCGCAATGTAATGGGGCGGCACACGTTTTTTTGGTACTAGATCGCATCCAACAAGCATGCACGGCAACATAGTTGGACTTTTTATCATTGTATATATGCTGTGTGTGTGCAAATAGCGAAGACTCTGGCAAGACTGCGAGGATGTGCAGCCTTGTCTGAAAATGTTGACCGATTGTAAGGCGGTCACATTGTTACGTTGCGGTCACGATGGGGTTGCCGCAGGAATCTGTGTAATTTTACAGACACTGCACAGGCTTCACGCGGCGACCTTTCGGTAGCTGCGCGGGGTCTCTACGATTTCTTAAGAGCCTACAATCAATTTTGTGCCCAAAATACCATCTAAAATCATACATTATCCGCCCGATCAGCGTGCTGTATCAATGTGGTACAAATGTACATGTACCCGTATGGCAATCATGCGATGGGTCAAACTACATGTCTAGTCAACGACCAACGGCCTCGCAATTTCTCAAAATTTGTCATAGTCAGGAGTTGATTGTAGATGCTACAGCACCCGTGAATGAGTACATTAACTGAATGTTGGATTCAGTTTGATATTCGATATTTAAAATTTGAATGTTGGATTCAGTTTGATATTCGATATTCGACATTCAAAATTTGAATGTTGGGTTTAGTTTGATATTCGATATTCGATATTCGATTTGAATGTGAGATTGAGTTTGATATTCGATATTCGACATTCGATTTGAATGTTGGATTTAGTTTGATATTCGATATTCGACATTCGATTTGAATGTTGGATTTAGTTTGATATTCGATATTCGACATTCGATTTGAATGTGAGATTGAGTTTGATATTCGATATTCGACATTCGATTTGAATGTTGGATTTAGTTTGATATTCGATATTCGACATTCGATTTGAATGTTGGATTCAGTTTGATATTCGATATTCGACATTCGATTTGAATGTTGGATTTAGTTTGATTTTCGATATTCGACATTCAAAATTTGAATGTTGGATTTAGTTTGATATTCGATATTCGACATTCGATTTGAATGTTGGATAAAGTTCGATATTCGACATTCGATTTGAATGTTGGATTCAGTTTGATATTCGATATTCGACATTCGATTTGAATGTTGGATTCAGTTTGATATTCGATATTCGACATTCGATTTGAATGTTGGATTCAGTTTGATATTCGATATTCGACATTCGATTTGAATGTTTGATTCAGTTTGATATTCGATATTCGACATTCGATTTGAATGTTGGATTTAGTTTGACATTCGATATTCGACATTCGATTTGAATGTTGGATTCAGTTTGATATTCGATATTCGACATTCAAAATTTGAATGTGAGATTGAGTTTGATATTCGATATTCGACATTCGATTTGAATGTTGGATTTAGTTTGATATTCGATATTCGACATTCGATTTGAATGTTGGATTTAGTTTGATATTCGATATTCGACATTCAAAATTTGAATGTGAGATTGAGTTTGATATTCGATATTCGACATTCGATTTGAATGTTGGATTTAGTTTGATATTCGATATTCGACATTCGATTTGAATGTTGGATTCAGTTTGATATTCGATATTCGACATTCAATTTGAATGTTGGATTCAGTTTGATATTCGACATTCGATTTGAATGTTGGATTCAGTTTGATACTCGATATTCGACATTCGATTTGAATGTTGTATTTAGTTTGATATTCGATATTCGACATTTAAAATTTGAATGTGAGATTGAGTTTGATATTCGATATTTGACATTCGATTTGAATGTTGGATTCAGTTTGATATTCGATATTCGACATTCAATTTGAATGTTGGATTTAGTTTGATATTCGATATTCGACATTCGATTTGAATGTTGGATTTAGTTTGATATTCGATATTCGACATTCAAAATTTGAATGTTAGATTGAGTTTGATATTCGATATTCGACATTCGATTTGAATGTTGGATTTAGTTTGATATTCGATATTCGACATTTGGTTTGAATGTTGGATTTAGTTTGATATTCGATATTCGACATTCGAATTAAATGTTTGATTCAGTTTGATATTCGATATTCGACATTCGATTTGAATGTTGGATTCAGTTTGATATTCGACATTTGATTTGAATGTTAGATTCAGTTTGATATTCGATATTCGACATTCAAAATTTGAATGTGAGATTGAGTTTGATATTCGATATTCGACATTCGATTTGAATGTTGGATTTAGTTTGATATTCGATATTCGACATTCGAAATGAATGTTGGATTTAGTTTGATATTCGATATTCGACATTTAAAATTTGAATGTGAGATTGAGTTTGATATTCGATATTCGACATTCGATTTGAATGTTGGATTTAGTTTGATATTCAATATTCGACATTCGATTTGAATGTTGGATTTAGTTTGATATTCGATATTCGACATTCAAAATTTGAATGTGAGATTGAGTTTGATATTCGATATTCGACATTCGATTTGAATGTTGGATTTAGTTTGATATTCGATATTCGACATTCGATTTGAATGTTGTATTTAGTTTGATATTCGATATTCGACATTCAAAATTTGAATGTGAGATTGAGTTTGATATTCGATATTCGACATTCGATTTGAATGTTGGATTTAGTTTGATATTCGATATTCGACATTCGATTTGAATGTTGGATTTAGTTTGATATTCGATATTCGACATTCAAAATTTGAATGTGAGATTGAGTTTGATATTCAATATTCGACATTCGATTTGAATGTTGGATTTAGTTTGATATTCGATATTCGACATTCAAAATTTGAATGTGAGATTGAGTTTGATATTCGATATTCGACATTCGATTTGAATTTTGGATTGAGTTTGATATTCGATATTCGACATACGATTTGAATGTTGGATTCAGTTTGATATTTGATATTCGACATTTAAAATTTGAATGTGTGATTGAGTTTGATATTCGATATTCAACATTCGATTTGAATGTTGGATTTAGTTTGATATTCGATATTCGATTTGAATGTTGGATTTAGTTTGATATTCGATATTCGACATTCAAAATTTGAATGTGAGATTGAGTTTAATATTCGATATTCGACATTCGATTTGAATGTTGGATTTAACTTGATATTCGATATTTGACATTCGATTTGAATGTTGGATTCAGTTTGATATTCGATATTCGATTTGAATGTTGGATTCAGTTTGATATTCGATATTCGACATTCGATTTGAATGTTGGATTCAGCTTGATATTCGATATTCGATTTGAATGTTGGATTCAGTTTGATATTCGATATTCGACATTCAAAATTTGAATTTGAGATTGAGTTTGATATTCGATATTCGACATTCGATTTGAATGTTGGATTTAGTTTGATATTCAATATTCGACATTCGATTTAATTGTTGGATTTAGTTTGATATTCGATATTCGACATTCAAAATTTGAATTTGAGATTGAGTTTGATATTCGATATTCGACATTCGATTTGAATGTTGGATTTAGTTTGATATTCGATATTCGACATTCGATTTGAATGTTGGATTCAGTTTGATATTCGATATTCGATTTGAATGTTGGATTCAGTTTGATATTCGATATTCGACATTCGATTTGAATGTTGGATTCAGCTTGATATTCGATATTCGATTTGAATGTTGGATTCAGTTTGATATTCGATATTCGACATTCAAAATTTGAATGTGAGATTGAGTTTGATATTCGATATTCGACATTCGATTTGAATGTTGGATTTAGTTTGATATTCGATATTCGACATTCGAATTGAATGTTGGATTTAGTTTGATATTCGATATTCGACATTTAAAATTTGAATGTGAGATTGAGTTTGATATTCGATATTCGACATTCGATTTGAATGTTGGATTTAGTTTGATATTCAATATTCAACATTCGATTTGAATGTTGGATTTAGATTGATATTCGATATTCGACATTCAAAATTTGAATGTGAGATTGAGTTTGATATTCGATATTCGACATTCGATTTGAATGTTGGATTTAGTTTGATAGTCGATATTCGACATTCGATTTGAATGTTGGATTTAGTATGATATTCGATATTCGACATTCAAAATTTGAATGTGAGATTGAGTTTGATATTCTATATTCGACATTCGACTTGAATGTTGGATTTAGTTTGATATTCGATATTCGACATTCGATTTGAATGTTGGATTTAGTTTGATATTCGATATTCGACATTCAAAATTTGAATGTGAGATTGAGTTTGATATTCGATATTCGACATTCGATTTGAATGTTGGATTTAGTTTGATATTCGATATTCGACATTCAAAATTTGAATGTGAGATTGAGTTTGATATTCGATATTCGACATTCGATTTGAATTTTGGATTGAGTTTGATATTCGATATTCGACATTCGATTTGAATGTTGGATTCAGTTTGATATTCGATATTCGACATTCGATTTGAATGTTGGATTCAGTTTGATATTTGATATTCTACATTTAAAATTTGAATGTGTGATTGAGTTTGATATTCGATATTCAACATTCGATTTGAATGTTGGATTTAGTTTGATATTCGATATTCGATTTGAATGTTGGATTTAGTTTGATATTCGATATTCGACATTCAAAATTTGAATGTGAGATTGAGTTTAATATTCGATATTCGACATTCGATTTGAATGTTGGATTTAGTTTGATATTCGATATTTGACATTCGATTTGAATGTTGGATTCAGTTTGATATTCGATATTCGACATTTAAAATTTGAATGTGAGATTGAGTTTGATATTCGATATTCGACATTCGATTTGAATGTTGGATTTAGTTTGATATTCAATATTCAACATTCGATTTGAATGTTGGATTTAGATTGATATTCAATATTCGACATTCAAAATTTGAATGTGAGATTGAGTTTGATATTCGATATTCGACATTCGATTTGAATGTTGGATTTAGTTTGATATTCGATATTCGACATTCGATTTGAATGTTGGATTTAGTTTGATATTCGATATTCGACATTCAAAATTTGAATGTGAGATTGAGTTTGATATTCGATATTCGACATTCGATTTGAATGTTGGATTTAGTTTGATATTCGATATTCGACATTCGATTTGAATGTTGAATTTAGTTTGATATTCGATATTCGACATTCGAATTGAATGTTGGATTTAGTTTGATATTCGATATTCGACATTTAAAATTTGAATGTGAGATTGAGTTTGATATTCGATATTCGACATTCGATTTGAATGTTGGATTTAGTTTGATATTCAATATTCAACATTCGATTTGAATGTTGGATTTAGATTGATATTCGATATTCGACATTCAAATTTTGAATGTGAGATTGAGTTTGATATTCGATATTCGACATTCGATTTGAATGTTGGATTTAGTTTGATATTCGATATTCGACATTCGATTTGAATGTTGGATTTAGTTTGATATTCGATATTCGACATTCAAAATTTGAATGTGAGATTGAGTTTGATATTCGATATTCGACATTCGATTTGAATGTTGGATTTAGTTTGATATTCGATATTCGACATTCGATTTGAATGTTGGATTTAGTTTGATATTCGATATTCGACATTCAAAATTTGAATGTGAGATTGAGTTTGATATTCGATATTCGACATTCGATTTGAATGTTGGATTTAGTTTGATATTCGATATTCGACATTCAAAATTTGAATGTGAGATTGAGTTTGATATTCGATATTCGACATTCGATTTGAATTTTGGATTGAGTTTGATATTCGATATTCGACATTCGATTTGAATGTTGGATTCAGTTTGATATTCGATATTCGACATTCGATTTGAATGTTGGATTCAGTTTGATATTTGATATTCTACATTTAAAATTTGAATGTGTGATTGAGTTTGATATTCGATATTCAACATTCGATTTGAATGTTGGATTTAGTTTGATATTCGATATTCGATTTGAATGTTGGATTTAGTTTGATATTCGATATTCGACATTCAAAATTAGAATGTGAGATTGAGTTTAATATTCGATATTCGACATTCGATTTGAATGTTGGATTTAGTTTGATATTCGATATTTGACATTCGATTTGAATGTTGGATTCAGTTTGATATTCGATATTCGACATTTAAAATTTGAATGTGAGATTGAGTTTGATATTCGATATTCGACATTCGATTTGAATGTTGGATTTAGTTTGATATTCGATATTCAACATTCGATTTGAATGTTGGATTTAGATTGATATTCAATATTCGACATTCAAAATTTGAATGTGAGATTGAGTTTGATATTCGATATTCGACATTCGATTTGAATGTTGGATTTAGTTTGATATTCGATATTCGACATTCGATTTGAATGTTGGATTTAGTTTGATATTTGATATTCGACATTCAAAATTTGAATGTGAGATTGAGTTTGATATTCGATATTCGACATTCGATTTGAATGTTGGATTTAGTTTGATATTCGATATTCGACATTCGATTTGAATGTTGGATTTAGTTTGATATTCGATATTCGACATTCAAAATTTGAATGTGAGATTGAGTTTGATATTCGATATTCGACATTCGATTTGAATGTTGGATTTAGTTTGATATTCGATATTCGACATTCAAAATTTGAATGTGAGATTGAGTTTGATATTCGATATTCGACATTCGATTTGAATTTTGGATTGAGTTTGATATTCGATATTCGACATTCGATTTGAATGTTGGATTCAGTTTGATATTCGATATTCGACATTCGATTTGAATGTTGGATTCAGTTTGATATTTGATATTCGACATTTAAAATTTGAATGTGTGATTGAGTTTGATATTCGATATTCAACATTCGATTTGAATGTTGGATTTAGTTTGATATTCGATATTCGATTTGAATGTTGGATTTAGTTTGATATTCGATATTCGACATTCAAAATTTGAATGTGAGATTGAGTTTAATATTCGATATTCGACATTCGATTTGAATGTTGGATTTAGTTTGATATTCGATATTTGACATTCGATTTGAATGTTGGATTCAGTTTGATATTCGATATTCGATTTGAATGTTGGATTCAGTTTGATATTCGATATTCGACATTCGATTTGAATGTTGGATTCAGCTTGATATTTGATATTCGATTTGAATGTTGGATTCAGTTTGATATTCGATATTCGACATTCAAAATTTGAATGTGAGATTGAGTTTGATATTCGATATTCGACATTCGATTTGAATGTTGGATTTAGTTTGATATTCGATATTCGACATTCGAATTGAATGTTGGATTTAGTTTGATATTCGATATTCGACATTTAAAATTTGAATGTGAGATTGAGTTTGATATTCGATATTCGACATTCGATTTGAATGTTGGATTTAGTTTGATATTCAATATTCGACATTCGATTTAATTGTTGGATTTAGTTTGATATTCGATATTCGACATTCAAAATTTGAATTTGAGATTGAGTTTGATATTCGATATTCGACATTCGATTTGAATGTTGGGTTTAGTTTGATATTCGATATTCGACATTCGGTTTGAATGTTGGATTTAGTTTGATATTCGATATTCGAATTGAATGTTGGATTTAGTTTGATATTCGATATTCTACATTTAAAATTTGAATGTGAGATTGAGTTTGATATTCGATATTCGATATTCGACATTCGATTTGAATGTTGGATTTAGTTTGATATTCAATATTCGACATTCGATTTGAATGTTGGATTTAGTTTGATATTCGATATTCGACATTCAAAATTTTGAATGTGAGATTGAGTTTGATATTCGATATTCGACATTCAATTTGAATGTTGGATTTAGTTTGATATTCGATATTCGACATTCGGTTTGAATGTTGGATTTAGTTTGATATTCGATATTCTACATTTAAAATTTGAATGTGAGATTGAGTTTGATATTCGATATTCGATATTCGACATTCGATTTGAATGTTGGATTTAGTTTGATATTCAATATTCCACATTCGATTTGAATGTTGGATTTAGTTTGATATTCGATATTCGACATTCAAAATTTTGAATGTGAGATTGAGTTTGATATTCGATATTCGACATTCGATTTGAATGTTGGATTTAGTTTGATATTCGATATTCGACATTCGGTTTGAATGTTGGATTTAGTTTGATATTCGATATTCGACATTCAAAATTTGAATGTTGAATGTTGAATATCGAACATCTAACCAAATTTTGATTGCTGAATTGAAGAAAAAAATTAATGAATAGCGAATAATCAGATTTCTTTGCCACCCTTTTTTACTTTTAATGAATAATTGGTCTTATTTTAATGAATAACCCAAAATTTTAATGAGATTAATACTGGGCTAAATTTTCAATAAAAAGTGAATACCAGAACCCCCCATCCAGACCCTCCATCCTCACAGGGCCGATCTGAGTTTTCTTGTCCGTTAACGCAGTTTGCATATAGCGTACTAGCTAAAACCAGGCTCTGAAGGTATAAAACGTTATCATACTCAACCATGCGCGGATCCAGAGGAGGGGGGGGGGGGCAAGGGGTCCGGACCCCCCCCCCCCCCGAAAAATCATAAAAATATAGGGTTTCTTAGCAATAGTGGTCCGGATCCCCTGAAATTCTCAGAATTCTCAAAGCTATCAAGCCAACATTCAATGTTGGGCCATAATCGGCTCGCCAGCGAAACGCCATTTAAATGGCGTTTCGCTGGCGGGCCGATGTTGGCCTGCTTTTAGTGGTATTTGGATCCTCTCTCCCCTAAAAACATTGTCAGTGTTGCAGAGTTGGACCCCCCTGGATCCGCGCATGTCAACCCAAATGAGCTTTTTCAAATGTTTGCGAGCTTTTAGTATAGAGGGTAAGACCATTTGGTGCTGTACTGTACTTTAACTAATGAAGCGTCGCTTAGCAACAACAGAATCTAGGGCTGAGATTTGGTACCAGTAAAATGCATTTAAGCCCCCGGTACATGTATCTTATGCTGCTGTCCGTTCTAAGGTGATGGTTCTGTTGTTGTTCATTTATTCTTGCTCTCATTGTTTGTGGGGGTTCTATACCTTTTGGTCCTTGTTTTGCTATTCAGTATACTGTGTGTTCGTCTAGTTTTGCAATCATCTTGGTGGGGAAGAGAGAGCTGGTTGCTTTACTTTAACTGTCTTCCTGGTGTCTTGTGACAGTCAGTGTTCTGTGTCTCTTCCTCACCGTGCCGTGCATTGGTCTGTGGTATGTGATAGTGGTATTTCCTGATCATACTCGCTTGCTTTTTTTTTAATTAAACATGATGCCCTTTGATACCAGATATCTGGAACTTTATAATGCATGCATATTGAAATTAACTTATATTCAATTAAATGTTCGAAATGGAATACATGCACGGATCCAGAAAGTTTTGTCAGAGGGGGTCAAACTTTGACTGTTTTTTTTTTTTGTTTTTTTTTTTTAGTTAGATGTGGAGAGGAAGCATCCAAATACCACTAACGGCCCGCCAGCGAGGCGCCATTAAATGGCGTTTCGCTGACGGGACGATGATGGCCCAACATTGAAAGCTGGATTGGTAGCTTTGTGATTTTAAGGGGATCCGGACCAGTATTGCTAAGAAATCCTATATTTTTGTAATTTTCCAGCCCCCCCCCCACCCTCTGGATCCGCACATGGAATAGAATCGTACATGTAATGTCCTTCGATTGTTTTTTTTTCTGAGTACATTACTCCTCACAGAATAGCAACTATTTTTGGCCGCCAAAATTTCGACTTTTCTACACTAGAATTATACAATATCAAAATTTCATGTACATCTGGGTAGGTTTGCCCAAAGTCAAAAATGCACAGGTTTCATATTTTGTACATTTCTTCTTTTCTTCTTTTTTTTGGGGGGGGGGGGGCGCAGTGGCTCAGTGGTAGAGTGCTTGACTCGAGACCGAAGGGTCGCGGGTTCGAGCCTCGCCGGCGTCACTGCGTTGTGGTCCTTGAGCAAGACACATTTATCCTAGCTTAGTACTGGTTCATCCCAGGAAAACCCGTCCCTATATAAGTGAAAGATTGTTGATGGGACGTTACGAATCAAATCAAACAAACATTTCTTTTGGTGGAACACCTGGTACACCCTTAACATTCAATATGACTCTTTTTTCCGTAGTATGTTCAGATAGGTACAGCTGTTCCACTTTTTTCTGAATAAGCGCTTTATGTTAGTTTCTTTTCGTAAAAATAGAGACTAACTAATCTGCGCATGTGTACAGCCCAATCTGAAGTTAATTTAATTCAGAATTAGTTTTGCATCTATGTGATAACACATGAGTCCGTAAGCGAGCCTTCAGGACTGATAAAACTATGAGTATGTACATGCTTGACCGAGCCTTCATAATAAATAGGGTTTGATTACCCTTTTTGGAACTCGGGATCTGTTCAATATCAGCTATTCTAGAGAGTTATAATTGTTTTCGAAATTTCTACACTTTGAAGAAATAGTTCGTGTGAAAATCGCTGTTCACGTTGAAATAATCGTGATTGAAGCATATTCCACGTTTTAATTATTCAATATTATATCTTTTTTTGCCAATTTTCGCTCGAAAATAGAATATTTACTGAGTTATTGGTGTTTTTGCGAATTGAAAAGCTGACGTGTCACTTTTAAACGGTTATTCGGTCATTTCAGGAACAGTAACTCTTATTTAATTGTTTTCTATGAATGGACACTGCATACCAGCGTGATGCGCGTATGAATATCGCTCTTAATCAGGTCAACCACGCCTCGTAGTGTATTCCAATGAATGGAAATAAGCCGTTTCATGATAAAACCTGCCTTTCAGCAAATTGTCTTCGCTGTTCATATAAGATACCGTTATGCATTTAACATGCGTGAAGTAACCATGCATGCACAGCCATCAAGTGGGTCTATGCACCTAATTTTCGGCCCATATGTTCGTCCAAATGGTGCCTGCTTAAGTCGTCTGCTGCACATAGTTGATAACTGTACTTGCTTATGTTAGTACAGAGGCAAACTCCAAGTGTTCAAGTGTTTAATAGATTCGGATCTAGAATGCTCTCTTTTCAGTACATATTTTTGTCCACAAACAATATTTGCCCGATTGTTGTTAGTCATTTCCCCGTAAGTGTTCTTGCTAGTATGCACGCATGTGCAGTCTGTTACTCGGCCTGGGTAGTGTTTAATGCAGACGGATCTTTGGTCATTTATATAAAAAAAAAAATAAAAGAAAGTCAGCACCTATTTGTGTACACAATAATTATTTCAGAAAATAGCCCAGTTTTGTTTGGTTATTTTGTACTTGCGAGAATGCGCGCATGTACGATTTTGTGGAAAACTCAATGCAGTCGGAACTTTGGCAAGTTTATAAAACAATCAGATCCTATCAGAATATGCCGAAACGACCCACCCTAAAACCAGGCCGAAAACGACCCAGCCGAAACTACCCACGGCCAGAAACCTATGTTTAATGAATGTGCTACGTCCGTTTTCCATCGTCAAGCAGTGACCGATATATAGGTCACTGGTCATTGCTACCACGTCGTGCAACAGAACCCATAGCGGCTTCTTTGATCTTAAACATTGCTATCAGCGAGTCTCTGCTGATAACATAAGCAGAAAGTTTGGTCCCAGATCTGGTCCGACAAAGAGTTTAAAATTGATCAAAGGTTTTCCATACATTTGAATCTACATGTAAAAACAAAGGGGCCGATGGGACTGCGCGGGCGCTCAGTGTCCTCCCTGCCTTTAACAAAGTCGGGATTCTCGCGGCTTTAAACATTATATAGGCGTCTGGTAAATAAAGCAAATTTCGATAATCTCATAGTCTATTCTGTTTTCAAATACAGAGCCAAAAGCCATGCTCTATAAGTTTCTTCCATGCGTATATGAGGCCTCAACTTAAACGGTAAGATTTGCCTAATGCGATTCTGTCCTTTGAATAAATACCTGGAGATAGTGTCATCACGGAGGGAGGTTTCGTTGTTGTTTATGATGATTGATTGATTGAGTGAATAATTGATTGATTGTGTTTGTGTACATCATTCAGTTTGTTGATACATTTACTCATTTTAAAACATGTATATGTAGCTTGTGATGTAATGAGAGAACGAACTCTTTAACTGCTAAAGCCGAGTTCATTGATATGGCACTTAATGCCATATCTTTTCTTGTTATATGGCAGG
>CAXHUL010000721.1:13362-64000 GCA_964019695.1 Loripinus fragilis
TGACATCCTCCACCAAAATTTGTAAATTTCAACATCAGAAAGTTTATACTTGGCCATGTCATGTCATTAAAAAATAATTTAATTGATGAGATGGTAGGGCCTGATGCTTTGGCTGTTGTCAGGCCCACTGGGGTTTTACTTTTGGATTTCTTTTGTTCCAGTATTCAGTTTTATTTACTGTTGAGTCCTTATCTTTGCTATATTCGATTTATATGTTCTAGGAGATGATGCATTAATAAGTTCGGGGTCTTTCAAGCAAACCAAACATCAATGTGTCTTTATCCACATCTGAACTAAGGGTGAGGTTGGCGGGCCGTTAAACCAGTTTAGCCCTTCAATAAAACATTTTTACTGACCGTTCTAATGAGGTATTTCTTTTGTTGGTCATTTATGTTATTTCTGTTTGTGTTTGTTATGCTTTCGTATACGTCTGTTTATTGATGCTTTGTGGTCTCCTGCTAGGAAAGGGCTGACGTGGCCCTCGTTTGTGATGTCTAATTGTGAGTTTGTCACTTTCCCATAGGTATCCTGGGTCAGGTGTGGTACTTAATTGTATCGTTTCCTGATCTTTGCGCCCTTTGTTACTCTGTAGTACATTCAAATGCCATACATTTAGCTACTGGTCTGTTCATAGATAGATTATATAGATAGTAAGCTAGGGATGGATTTCTTATTGCTTCCAGATTTTGGAGACAGATGGAATATACTTCCTCATGGGCGAAAGGATTATTCCTGAATTCAGGATTTTGAGGCTGACTTTCTACAGAAAGTCAGCCTCAAAATGCTGGATAAGGCAGGTTTTAATTGCTTCTGTGATTTGTTTTCAGTTCATCTTTGGGCAATTGATAATTTAAACTTGAAATTGTTAACACTTTGTAGGCATACAGCAAGTTTTAAGATTTGATTTTGGAAAGTTCAGGATTTTTGAATTTTTGAACTTTCACCCATGCTTCCTTAAGGCAGATGGAACCGAAGTACAAAATTGGATTTTTGCTGTATTTTAGCACATATATTTGAAAACTGATTAACACACCTTGGTTAACTAACATTATGTTAACATACCTACGCAATATCATGCGATGTATAAATTGTAAAAGCAATGCTTTTCGTTCTTATTTCTGTTCAAATTTTAGATTTTCAGTGGTACTCATTAAAAGCATCATTAAGAGAGTTTTAACACATACCAAGACCAATTACTTATAGCAGAAATAACTTCGTTCAAGAATAGTAAAATACACCATTGAAAACCCAAATGTAAAAAGTCTAAATAAAAAGTCTAAATTACATGGGCATGCTCGCATGGTGAAAACAAGAAAATACAAAACTGAACAATAAAAACAACAACGGAACATTGTGTGTAACCTTGCAGCTTATCACTATTAGCAGAGGGCCAGTTTTTAAAGTTGAGTATTCTTTTAGCAAGTATAACGTGTTGCTCATCTAGCTGGAAATGCTTGTTTATAACGTCACAGAAGCCGTCAAGCATGGTATTCTTGTATGTCATTGAAAGTTGTTGGCCTTTGAAAGCAATGCCTTCAAACTGTCCTGATTCTTTCAGAACCAATACCTCTTTACTATTTCTAAAAAGGTGAAGAATAAACGCTCAGAACATCGTCACAAGACAGCAACAGTCGCAGTTACAATACAACACCAGTAGCATAATAACATACATGCGTTTCGTCACATATCGAAAATTCAAAATGCAAGACTAAAGATTTCTAATCCGTAAATTTATGTTTTAAATGGATAAAGTTTAAGAATGCAGCTTAACTGTAATACCTGCTTTTACTATTCTGTAAACCCTTTACTCCATAGTATAACCTTTTGACGCCTTTGAAATATCATGATTTTGAAAATATTATGGTCAATGCATGCAATGGAGCATTAATTTTTAATTTGATGCAAATGCTTCATTTTACATAATATTTTCAAAAAGTATTCAAAACTTGACTTAATTTTTTCTTGATAGTTTCAATGTTGTCGAAAAAAAGAAAATGATGTCATGATCTAAAATAGATTATGGAGTAAAGGGTTAGGTAATAAACAAATAGAAGAAAGACAGCATGGATTAGGAATCGATACAGTCAAGTACAACACTTGTCCAATGATACCAAATTGGAAAGTGACATCACAATTAGATATCACAAACAGGAGCCAAGATGCCAGCCCGTTCCTAGCAGGTGACCTAGCAGATGAAAGCATGACAAACACAAGCCATAAATAACACAAATGATCCACCAAAGAAGACCACCTTAAAAAGGTCTGTAAAAATATTTTACTGGAGGGCTTAAACCAGTCTCACGGGGCCCCAACCTCACCCTTACTTAAGTTGTGGATCAAGACACATAGATGTTTGGTTTGCATGAAATACCCCTAACTTATCCATGCATCATTTAGAAGCCCCATTTGATTTTTTACTTGTCGCCCTGAACGAGTGGTCAGGCAGGAATGCGCACCCTATTGTCTTGCCAGATCACTTGCTGCACATGCACACAAAGTATTGAAAAACAGATTAAAAGATCACACCATCAGACCGAATTTTAGCAATTAAATTTTAAGATTGACAAACACATTTGCTATAGGTACCATTGTGTCACGAGTTGGCACAACATACTACAGTAAAACATGTCATTAGCGGCCACTCAAAAATAGACAAAACAAGGATCTTAATGACATATGGTAGCTTAATGTAGGTCGAAAGTATTGCAGAATGCTCCCCTTGGAGGAGCATTCTGCAATACTTTTGACCTACATTAAGCAATAATTGGTCTTTCATGCAAATCAAATATCTATGTGTCTTGGGTCAGGTGTGGTACTTGATTGTATCGATTCCTGATCTTTGCACCATTACTTACTTTGATCCACATCTGAATTAAGGGTGAGGTTGGCGCCGTGAAACCAGTTTAAGCCCTGCAGTAAACTATTTTACTGACCCTTCCAAAGCGGTACTTCTTTTGTGGACATTTTATGTTTTTTCTGTCTTCTTGTGTTTGTTATGCCTTTGTGCGCGTCTGTTTATTTGTGCCAAGTGTTCACCTGCTGGGAAAGGGCTGACCTCTTGGCTCTGGTTTGTGTTGTATAACTGTGAGTTTGTCACTTTCCCATTGGTATCCTGGGTCAGGTGTGGTACTTGATTATATCGATTCCCAATCTTTGCACCCTTACTTACTTTGAAAAGGAATTTTTTGGTCTTTTTGGGTGGTGGCTTTAGAAAGGTTTTACAGTACTTACAATGGTAAACTTCCATTGGTAGTGGAAAAAAAATGTTCCAAAGATTCGTATTTCCTCCATTAACAACGGTGTTGTAATGTTTTGTATATGTGTGGGTGTGTTGTTGTGACCAGTTTTTGACGTTTTAAACTGGATATGAGATGGAAAACATTTTACATGCGCGGATCCAGAAGGGTAACAGGGGGCACACATGACTTGGGTAAATTGAGGTAACTTCGGACATCAGGTAAATTCGGACACATATTTGCAAACAGTGGAAATCCGGATGAGACGGCTCCTTATGAGCCGCTCATCAGGATTTTCACTGTTTGTTTAGTTAATTAATGTTTTATTCCAATAATTAATATATGAAACAAACAAGATTGCTGTCCGAATTAACGTGGTGTCAGCAGTTACCTGACTTTACCCTGTAGGTTTCCATAGAAATACTGGTATGGACCTCCCTCGAGAAGCAATTGGCCCCCTTGTATCCAACTTTTTCTCGAGGGGGAGGTCTGTACGGCTCCGTGTGGGATACGTTGATGAGAAAAATAAAATAAAAAAAATAATCTGGATCCGCGCTTGTTATAATTTATATATTGTTAAGATGCCTGTTGCGTAAGTTGCCTGGCAGATAGACGTTCAAAACTTAATTTCTGACAGTTAACGAATATTGTGTCATGGATAGTTTTAATGACAAATGAACGCGTGATAAATAAAACAATAGCTGTACATAACGGTTTACCAAGTTGAATTTTATATATATGCCCCATAGTGTGAAGGCTGTGATCAGCCCTATATCTTTGTAGACTGAGCAGCGTCATATTTATTTGCCCTCTTAATAGTACATTTTGCTATACTTACTAAATTCGTAAGACGTTTTTAAAGCTAAAGAGGATACATGTAGCTGGCAGACCATAGCGAGAAGTTTTCATGTGACAAAGGTTGTATTATGACATACGAGACACGAGTTGCATGTCTTTTGTTATTTGTTCATTCTTCCAAATGAAGTTATTTTCTGTAGCATTTCAATCTGTAGTTTTATCAATCAAACTAAAGTCCCAGTCACACCAGGATTACAGACGTGCGAAAGATGAAAAAAGCACATCAGTCTTGTCCATTGGTGTCCATTAGTTAATCTCTCTAAATGATATCTGGCCTCGCAATCGATGCATGAGACATCACTGTATAGTTAACAGAATCACCTTACGATGACCATATGAGAAATTAACATCATTACAGCATTAGAAATATATGCGGTGTATTTATTTCAAGTCAATTAGTTTGTTTGATTTTTTACGTCCTATCAACAATATTTCAGTTATAAAGGGACAGGTCTTCCTGGGTTGAACCAGTACTAAGCCATGATAAATGTTCTTGCTCAAGGACACAAGGCAGTGACGCCGGTGAGGCTCGAACCCGCGGCCCCTCTGTCTCGAGTTAAGCACTCTGCCACTGCGCTCCCGAGGTCACTTAGTAGTCTGGTGGCGTCACTGGGTCCTTGACATCTCCAGATATTAGCCGGACATATACAGGAGTCTGGTACAAAAAGTATAAGGGAACACACACATTCAGAATAAAACAGATGAACACCCTACCTCTTTTATCCATTGATTCTGTTGGAAAGTTAGAATCTATCAACACTTGCCACCAAGTTTTAAAAACAGATGGTAATGGATAACACCGGACAAGGACTGCATAGTCTGTATATGAAACAGCTGATAAACGTATGCAAACTAACGCCAACAGATTAGATTAACTTTTTGGTTACCTCTAATATTAACTGCAGCGTTGCACGTTGCCTGATAAACTTTGTCTATCTCACGGCATGTGCCTTTATCAGGTCATGACGACGTTGCATTTTTTGAATGACGTCGCTAATGACGCTGAATCAACACAAAAATAGAAAATTACGTCAAAATCGCTAGTTTGAAGAGTGAAACAATGGGTAAATTGATAAATAGAATACCGGGTTCGTGTCTTTTGAAATGAAGTTTACCAGGCTCAGCTTTAAGAGTAGTATATATGGTACTATAGCTCTAAGTTCGAAAGAAAAGGTTCCTCATGACCATACAAAATCGTGTAAAAAGATCCCTTTCTAACACACAAATGAATGGCGCAGAATTAAAGCTCCAAGTTCGAAAGAAAAGGTCCCTTATGACCATACAAAATCGTGTAAAAAACACAAAAAGAATGCTGCCGGTTTGGCTCCAAGTTCAAAAGAAAAGGTCCCTTATGACCACACAAAATTGTGTAAAAAGGTCCCTTTTTACCACACAAATGAATACTGTAGAATTATAGCATCAAGGTCACTCTTGTAATGACGACATCAGCCATTTTGTTTCTATTTTTAGTAACTGTTGTTATACACGTTCAGACCTGCTTGTCTATATTTAGACTTTGATTATGACCTGCTTGAAAATCAATTTTAATGACCACTATAAAAGAAGAGTAATAAAATGCACCTGGCCAATTCTTAGGTCCTTTATGACCACACAAAATGAATGCTTATTGACGTAAAGACTGTATATGTACGATAAATACCTACGGGCCGGGTAGCGCAGTTGGTAACATTGACTGCATATCCTGGGCTCGCGAGATCGATCCCGACCCGGTCCCATTCTTTCTACGACCATTCACCTCTCTCTTCGAGAAGGGTTGTTGTCAGTTACGAGCGAAAGTATGTGCACAAAGTACTAAATAACCACTTAATCAAGCGCACCCAGGATTTAAGTGTGGTTCAGGTGAACTGACCATCCCTACATGACCAAAGCTGTTGACTCGGACATAAAGAATCAAAGGAAACAAAAACCTACTTATCTGACGTTCTAACTACAGGCCACTATCAGCTCAGAAGCTGTAAGACTATATATTCGAGCGCAATGAGGCATTTCATCAGGCTCTACACTCTTTGCGAAGCAGACGTTTTGGAACCCACAAATGTACAGGTCAATAGATGAAGACACAAACCAATATAGCTCTAATATAGCCGTTTCTTGCCAGACACGACTTGGGCCTGAACCTTCATCTACATCTATTTTTTTCAGTGCAAGCAGCAAAGACTGTGGCGATACTACAGGAATGTGCAGGCTGAGCCTTCGCTGCTAGCCATGCGTGCGATAAACTCTCTTCAACTGGCCCTTAAAGTTTGGCCTGAGTCTTCATCTACATATATTTGTGCCTGTCGCAGTTCTATTCGTCCTGGTCCCATACTTTCACGGAGATTGATTGTGAAATAATATCTATGGCCATTCACCTCTCTCCCATTGATTCGAGAAGGGTTGTTGTCAGAATAAAATGCACCTGGCTAATTAATCAAATTAAAGTGAAAACTTATTGACAGGATAAATAGGGACTGCGTATGCAGGATAAAAGTTCACCTGAACTGTCCACCCTACATGACCAAAGCTGTTGACTGGGATGTAAAGAACCAAAGGAAACAAAAACCTACTTGTCCAATGTTCTACCTTGGGCCACTATCGGAACATTATCTTTGAGATCAAATTGCTTCAGATATGAGCATGCAGTCTAATTGACTTCCATTACATAATCAAAAGGATAGTTATTCTACCATTCCATGCTCACTAAAATATAGAGCGGTGTGCTAAGAGATACTAATATGATGCCTATAACACCTGTCCATTTTATGATCTTGATATGACACTTTACCTCCTCCTGATCAAAATAGTATGTCGTAAGAGATCTTAAACATGTTTGGACATGAATGACAGTTTTATTTCTCAAACTCTATGTCCTTAGCTATAGCTTTTCACATTTTTACCCAAATTTAATCTTTTTGGTATAGTTTAAGTGTTGCCGCAAAGTCCATTAATTCGTCGGCGTTGGTGAAAGAATTCACCAATGTCTCGAGTATTGTAACGGAATTATTCCGCCATGTTGTTAGTTCGAATTCTAAAGTGAAAATGAAGGAAATACGAGGGATGATCTTAAAGTTCTGATCCTGGCAAGATATCTCTGTAACCAGAAATGCAACATGCCTGAAAATTGTACCAAATAATTGTCTTTTCTTTGTCTATACACCGCTTTTACAAGTTTTATGTAACTTGAAGGAGCGGCCAGAAAACTACCCAAAAACAGCCATACCCTCAATGCACTGACCTATCAGGCAGACTGTGCATAAAAGAGACCTCACAATTTAGACAGCAGCAGTCTCAGCAATTCATATTTATGGCTGCACAATGTTCATACAGAAGTCAATATGTCCAGTATATTTTGTGAAGTTTCTATATGATTTCGGTTTCCTAGGCCCTTAAATGTATGGCTATGCGACTGTCAGCTATAATCAAATGTTGGACAACTTGAAATTTTGACCAGCCCATACTTCAGTAAAACAGCTGCTTTAAAGGTAAAAAATATTTTTGACAATCTTAGATGAGCTGACTTATGTCTGAAGCAATTATGAATAGTTCTTATCGTCGGAGACTGATAGTAGCCCACAATAGAAAATTAAAACGAGTCCAGAAATGAGGCCAATATTTAAGGTACACAAATTTGCATGTGTATATCTAAAACAATACCCAATCAATTGTCAAAATGTGCACTTTAATGTAAAATGATGCTATATGGGATTAAACTGAGCACAAAGCATCGGTCTGAAACCAGTATCAATTTTAAAAAATCTTATTTAAAATCACTCATTTTTTAAATAAAAATTATAGGTTTTACAATATTCCAGTTAAGATTAAGATATTTCGTTATCAAAACAATACTGGTCTTAATTATTTTGCCGATATTAGGTTTGGCATGTTTGTAGTCAAAATCAATAGTCAAAAGAAGAATGTTCTCTGAAATGTAAATTCTGCAATGTACTCAAAATGACGTAGTTGTCAATTTCAATGACGTCATTAGAATTGCGCACTGTGCTTTAAACATTAAATCGACACAACCTGTCGCCATTCTTACGTTTGAATTAACTTTATAAGTAACAAAAACTAAAAAAACATTGCAGTTTTACTTTGTAGTTTTAAAGATGCAGGGTTTGAAAGATTCAGGTTCAAATTCTATTATAATTCTATAACATGAAAACAGGCCAGTGGTATGGAGTGGACCATATATATTGTGCTGTAATTATTTAACGAAACAGTACAGCGAGAAAATACTAGCATCATTATAAAGGTCAACGCTTGTTCGTTTAAATGGTGCATGGTATGCCTCTCGTAAATGATTCTGGACAAAGCTACAAGGCAACGATCAGAACTTTTGGATCATCCCTCGTAATTATAGCAGGTGCGCTCGTACAGTTTCCATAGAAACTTGTCATGTGATTTAATAATATTATTGGCAATTATTATATGGCGGTCATTAAAAAATTGATTTTCTTGCCAATGAGAATTAAGTACTTATTGCATGAGAAAGTAATTAAATAAGGCACATGCGATCCTGACTTGCTGTGCAGTCTCGCCAGAGCATCAAACCCTTCTTTAACGCTTTGCCTGCTGGGTAATTTACCCAGCTTTTGTTGGCGTCTGCTGGCTTTTTATTTCAAAATTAACTTTTTTTCACGTCGGTCCTGATCCGAGTCCAAACTGTTTGCATAGGTTATCAACAGACGACAAAAGTCGCTGCTAATAGGGAAAGCGTTAAACGTACATGCGCAACTATCCATTTGGGGGCTAAGGCCGAGATTTCGTTTCGATTCTTCATCTATTGACCTGTACAATTGTGGGTTAAAAAAACGTCTGCTTCGCAAACAGCGTAGACCCTGATGAAATGTCTCATTGCACTCTAATATATAGTCTTAAAGCCTATCGCTTCATCTTCGCCCATAGTGGCCCAAGATAGAACGTCGGATGGGTGTCTGATTACCAAACAGCGAAGACCCTGCTGAAATGTCTCATTGCACTCAAATAATATATACACTAATCTTAAAGCGTTTCGCTACTGCTCCGATAGTGGCCCAAGGTAGAACGTCGGATAAGTAGGTTTTTGTTTTCTTTGGTTCTTTACGTTGCAGTCAAAAGCTTTGGTCTTGTAGGGGCGGTCAGTTCAGGTGAACTTTTATCCTGCATACGCAGTCCTTATTAATCCTGTCAATAAGTTTTAACTTTAATATGATTAATTGGCCAGGTGCATTTTATTCTGACAACATCCCTTCTCGAATCAATGGGAGAGAGGTGAATGGCCATAGATATTATTTCACGATCAATCTCCGTGAAAGTATGGGACCGGGACGGGATAGAACTGCGACACTCACAAATATATGTAGATGAAGGCTCAGGCCAAACTTTAAGGGCCAGTTTAAGAGAGTTTATCGCACGATAGGCTAGCAGCGAAGGCTTAGCCTGCACATTTGAGTAGTATCGCCACAGTCTTTGCTGCTCGCACTGAAAAAAATAGATGTAGATGAAGGTTCAGGCCCAAGTCGTGTCTATCGAGAAACGGCTATTTTATAGCTAAATCGGTTCATTTCTTCATCTATTGACCTGTACAGTTGTGGGTTCAAAAATGTCTGCTTTGCAAACAGTGTAGAACCTGATGAAATGCCTCATTGCACTCGAATATATAGTCTCACAGCTTCTGAGCTGATAGTGGCCCCTAGTTAGAATGTCAGATAAGTAGGTTTTGTTTCCTTTGGTACTTTACGTTCGAGTCAACAGCTTTGGTTATGTAGGGATGGTCAGTTCACCTGAACCACACTTTAATTCTGGGCGAGCTTGATTAAGCAGTTAATCAGTACTTTGTGCACATACTTTCACCCGTAACTGACAACAACAAGAGAGGTGAATGGTCGTAGAAAGTATGGGACCGGGTCGGGATCGAACTAGCGACCCCTGGATCTGCAGTCAATGTTATCGACTGCTAAGTGGCCCGTAGGTATTTATCGTACATATACAGTCTTTATGTCAATAAGCCTTCATTTTGTGTGGTCATAGGGGACCTTAGAATTGGCCAGTGCATTTTATTGCTCTTCTTTTATAGTGGTCATTAAAATTGATTTTCAAGCAGGTCATAATCAAAGACGAGCAGGTCTGAACGTGTATGACAACAGTTACTAAAAATAGAAACAAAATGGCCGATGACGTCATTACAAGAGTGACCTTGGCGCTATAATTCTACAGCATTCATTTGTGAGGTTAAAAAAAGGACCTTTTTTACACGATTTTGTATGGTCATAAGGGACCTTTTCTTTCGAACTTGGAGCTTAGTGCCATATAAAAAGGGACCTTTTTACACGATTTTTATGGTCATAAGGGACCTTTTCTTTCAAACTCGGGAGCTATTGTGCCATATATACTATATACTTTTAAGAATGCATGTTGGATCGCTTGGCACGCCTCACCATGTCAACAAGCGTTCTCAAAGCCTTGCCTGGTAAACTTGATATGAAAAGACACTCACCTAGTATTCTCTATTTATCTATTGCACGTCTGTTTGCTCAGTGGCAGGCTTAAGCAGGTCCTGGTCCGTTTATCTATTTATACAATATTTCAAGAGGGCGATATATAGAAAATACTATGTGAGGCATTTTGATATCAAGTTTACCAGGCAAGGCTTCAAGAACTCTTGTTGACATCAAAAAGACGTGAACCTGGTATTCTATTTATCAGCTTATCAAGTTGATTCACTCTTCAAACTAGGGAATTTGAAGCAATGGTCGATTTTTGTATCGATTCAGCGTCATTAGCGACGCCATTCAAAAAGTTCAACGTCATCATGACCTGATAAAGGCACATGCCGTGAGATAGACAGCGTTTATCAGGCAACGTGCAACGTTGCAGTTAATATGAATGACAACCAATAAAAAATGCCAAAAGGAAGACTTTGCTAACACTTTAGAAACTTTGAACCTGGAGGCAGATGTGTTTTGTGGCATGCTTAGTAAGGATGTCTGACTCTAATACCATGTCTGGAGAGTCAAACAAAACAGGTCAGCTACAAACTAATATTTCTTAAAAGACCTTCCTCAGATAAGCCAGTGCACAATTAATTTTTTTAAGAAAAAATGGGTAAAGCTGACGTCAAAAACAGTGTTAATTGAAGTCCAGTTCCTGTAGAGTGTCCGAGTAGATTTCACAGATTATCAGAAACAGGAAACAGTATGCAGAGTCGACAGATCTCCTGAAAAAGGTTGCTGGGCGTTTCATGAAATGAGAAGAAATTATTTAGCTCAAATAAAGGTAGGCACAAGTAATACAGATAGCTGTAGACATCTAGGAAATTGACATTGGGGCTTGGACATGAAAAAGCTACGAAAACTTAAAGGTGGTAATCAGTAGTCACTTTGGAGAGATATGAGAAGCGTCTACCTGGATGTATTCAAGTACACTAATCTTGTGAAGAAATTGCATGGTTTGAAATACCCAGTGTTTGCATCAGGAAGTAACAGTGCAAGGACCTGCCCAGAAAATGCTCCCAAAATTAGCTGAGTGTTTGCCTAATATCAGCAAGGAAGAGGCAGCAGAAGTCTGTTAAGAGTGGAAAATATACAGAGGAAGAAGTCGGAGTGAAGTTTATCTAGAATGAAAACGACAACATCAAGCGAAGGGAATTTTATCTAGGATGAAAACGACAACATCAAGCGAATAGATCACTATTGACTATTGAAATAATTGCTTCCATGTTGATGCAAATGTAAAATAATACATGATTTTTTATATAAAAATTAGATTTTATTAAAAAGATTTATTTGTCTTTAAAATGTCATAATACTATCAATATGTATATCTTGAAATAACTGTTTCATGTTCTCAACATTGAAGCAATTATTTCTTACTTGTGCAAAATCGTCACACTCTAAAAGAAAGTTACGTACAGTGAATGCTGCATCGCAACCAACACATTGTGGTTGCTCTTCACCTAATAGTAAGTATGAATGCGTGACTCTTGTATGACCTAAACGGAGTCGAGCCAAAACAACTTCTTTTCTAATGTTTCGAACAACTGATTGATGTTCACCAATAGTTGGTTTTATCTCAAGAAGTTTATTTCAAATGCTGTTATTCCATGAAGTTTGCCATTCTAAAATAAACTTCCAGAAATCCCTGAGTACGCTGCGATGCAATATCACATGAAGGTGTCGTTTTGACTAAACTAAACATTGAGGTCACTTGACGACCATGTGCTTGAGTTCAAATAGATAAAATGAACAGTCCTCTAGTGACAGCCTGGATAAGATTACATGGATGCGATAAGAGTTTCTGACCCAGGATAAAATATCAGATATCCTTATTCGGTGTGCAAGAAATAACAGTCTTCTTTAATTGCACAGAGAAGGGTCAGGCGTGGACTCAATCAGGCATAGAAATACATGTGTCTCCGCAGACATACTGGATAAAAAGAGTGTTGGTAATGGGATAATCTGTCTATTGTTTTGTCTTATTTTGTATGTTGAAAACGGATCCAAAATGCTTTTTGGGGATAAAACTCATTTCTATTACAAACGTCTAGAGAGTTAAGAAAAATGATGTTAACATTGTTTTTGCAATTCTCACATTTTAAGGTATTTGTCCATGTTTATCCATTTACCTGTCGGTTGTCATGCAAAAAAATTCTTGATGCTAGTTTTAAATTGCATCGTCGGCATATAAAGTTGTCGATAGATTTAGCTGACACACATGTGTTTTAGGCTTATGTATCAACACTCAAGGTATTTTTTTATTGATGGGTGGGTTATAAATTTGACCTTTTCAGTCTTTTGTGGCCATCTTATTTCATCATTTCAACTAATGGTTTTAATTTGCTGCAGATTTTCAGTGGTGTTGTATGCTTGCCCAATGGTATTCAGGTGCTCCAACGCGACATTGTTTCTGTTGAATAGCTGATAAGCAATTGATCTTTCTCTAAATACCATCTTTGTACTTTTCATGATTTATTTGTTTAATGTCACGAACCAGTTCATCAGTTAGTCAGGTTCATCATACATACAAACATACTAAATAAACTGTTTTGAGCCACTTTTTATCATATGGCGTCGCGTCTGGGAGTGAAATAACGCCATGCATTAAAATACCAAAAAAAAGCCTCTGTGGCGAAGCCTGTGGCGACCTTGCGGCAACTTTGCTGCTACTCTGCCGCAGACCCTGCTGCAAGGTTGCGGCAATGTATATTTACCATGCAAATGAACCATGCTGCAGGGTTGCTACAACTTTGCCGCAACCTTGCAGCAAGATAATAGATGCTAATTAACCACTGGCAAAGCTCTGGCATTGTTTTGGCAAAGTTGTGGCACACCAAGCAACTCATAAATATTGATGAAAATCCTCTGGCAAACTTATGGCACACTTTGCCAGAGCATCGCCACTCCATATATGGAAGATAGAGCTTAATGAATATTCAAATCAGCATTTCGGCAAACTTGCGGCAAACTTTGCCGCTGCATTGCCACTCCATATATGGAACATGGAGATCAATGAATATTCATAGTAGGATTTTGGCAAACTTGAGGCAAACTTTGCCGCAGCATCGCCACTCCATATATGGAAGAAAGAGACCAATGAATATTCATAGAAGCATTAATTATGGCAATTTTATTGCAGGCTCAGGTCAGGGCTCAGGTGTGGTAATTGATTGTATCGATTCCTGATCTTTGCCTCCCTACTTACTGTTACCACTCCAAATTTAGATTCGCTCCATTTATGGCTTACATGATTGGGTTAAACATGTGATTGGCTTGTTATATGATCGGGGTTAGTACAGCAACCTTAGCACTATTAAAGGGACAAATAACACTGACCAGACAGCATAGATTTTCATAATGATTTGCACCACTAATTATTGTTCACATATGCAACAACCAGACAACGCAGGTTCTATCTGCAGGATATAGATCCATGTCGTAAGAAACTGAGCTTCATTGTTTATGCTTATGCAAATAACAAAGATGCACATCAGCCTGCACATTTGCACAGTCTGCTCAGCATCATTGTTATTCACTCATTGGATAGTATAATATCTAAATTCTCTTCGATCCAAAAATGCGAGGTTGTCTAGTTCACTCTTAACCAGAGCAGCGCAGGCAAGTTGGAATTCTCAATGAGATTCTCTCATGACAAGGAATATTTGGTTCATTTTGTAGGAGAAATTGGCTCCATAAAAGTTGAAATGTCATGCTTTTTTCATACAGCAATATGTCAAAAATTTACAGGTAAACGGTAATTAGTGAAGATCATGATCGATCATGATCAGACTGCTACTTTAAATCTGTTCTGGCTCTGCACCATTTGCCAAGGCCAGTCTGTCTAAATAGTTAGCGATGCCACCAAATTATCAAAAAGCATGATGGTGACTAGCTGTTTACAATTTGGCTGGCCTTATTCAGTATGGTTAAATCACGACTATATCCATTAGACAAAAGATATTTTATTAAATTTTAGTATAAAGACAAGGAAAAACAATATCATAAACAATTACAAATGTTGTCTTGTTTTCAGAGAAAACATGTGTCACTCTAGCACAGTACTCTGAAATGCTATTATCTTGGTGTGAAAAAAGACAAAGAAGGGTGAACTCAACTCTTTGCATGCTGGTGATTTTCCATGCTTTTGTTGTGATCTGACTATTTCAACAACAAAAATCTTTCAGTAACACTATCAGAGTGTCAAACAGTTTTGATCCAGATCAGGACCAATGTTCTGTTGGGCCTGTTATAGGTCCAAACTATTTGCAAAGCTTATCAGCAGACGACAAAAGTGGTCAAAAGTTGCCACTAGCAGGCAAAAGGTTTAAAGCCAATTTGTCCCCCACAATCTTACAAATAATGTATTACTGTTCTAAAAATTAAATATTTATACTTATGCATAAGAGTAGGAAGCATTTCAACACTGGGGGTCAAAGCCGGTGAGGCCAATTCAATACTTGGGGGAGGGGGGGGGGGGGGGTTTATTGCAAAATGTACATACACACATGTATGCACACACACACATATGTATGCATGCATATATATATGCTGCTAAATGTCCATACGCATATGTATGCATGAACACACACACATGTATGCATGTATGCACATGCTGCTAGATGTTCATATACCCATCTGTGCATGCACACACACATGTATGCACATGTACATTTATACATTTGGATCCAAATATGAAAATCATTAAAATCAAAGCATGCAATCTCTATGGAAAAATTATATACATAATAACAGTTATTTTACTTCAACTAAGCGTAGTGAACGAGGAAAGTTTTTTGTTATATATTTTCTTTAAGCTATTTGAATCTGCATACATGCATTATTAAAATTACATGAGGCAATGGATCTCCATTTATAAGAACCCAAATGTATAAATTGAGTATGAGCGAGCATTGAAAACATTTGGTAAGGTATTTCAGGATAAAAACAGAATAAAAAGTCAAATGAAATATTCTACTCCGAGTTAACAAAGTGAGCAAGGAAAATTTTTGGTTGAAACCTATTGCCTAAAAGGCTTTTCAGAGCAAAAAGCAAAGAGGGATTAAAGGTAAAAAAATAGGAATACTAGGAAAAGCTTGAAAAGCCGGTTTCTCTCAAAAATGATACATATATATACATTTATACAAACATATACAATGTTCATACAAGGTGATAACAGCCTGCTGTCTAAAAGAAATGAAAAAGTATTAAAATCTGAGCAAATTGTCTGCTCTCAGAGAATTTTAAACCATATTTAAAAACTCAGCAAGCGAGGAAAACTTTTACTACTAATAATGTGTGGAAGTTGCTTATTTTACCATAAGTGACAAGCAATTATATATCAATTTTACAGATTATTTTGGGGGTGGGGGGCAAAGACTATTCTGGTCCCCAAACAAAGTAATTGGAAACTCCTCCCCCATCCTACGCCTATGTTATGGATATATAGTTAAGACTAGATTTTATGATGGAAGCAAACAATTTGAATCCTGAACAGACGGCTTCCCTTGGAACAGTCTGATCTGGGCTCATTATGTTGCAATATGAATAATATTAATAATAATAAATACTAATGGGCCTAATCTCACGCTTTTATTATTAATTTATTAACTTTTATCCTGTCACTATTTTTTTGCTCTGGGAGCAGTCTGATCTGGGTCCATTGTGTTTGCAATAAGCTATCCAAAGAATTTCAAGCAGATGATAGATCAGACAACAAAAGTCTTGACTGGCAGGCACAACAAAAGTTGTGACTGGCAGGCTCGGTTTAAAATTATTAATTAACACACTAATGATAATTATTTCATGCCTTTTAAAATTTACATAATAAAATTGCCGTAAGCACTCGGTAATATTTTCATTCTACTGAATCCATATTGGCACAGTCACATGACGATACCAAAAATCCATATTGAGGTATCAATATGTATTTTAGGCACTGCCTCATAGTGATGACGTTTAGATGGTGTGCACTTTTTCGATTTGACTCGTTTCAACATGGCTGAGTAGATTTTAGAATCTTTATAAGGCCTTATTTTCCGATCTATTTTCTTCTTGATTTTGGCCATAAAATAGCCAAATGCCAGAAGAATAAATAATGGAACATAAGAACATGGTACAGTAAGGCTTATCGCCAGTTTCGGTAAACAAACAGAATAACTAGAGCCCTGATGCTGGTAAAGTCTTAGGGTAAAGTACATCATCAAGCTGATTGATCGTTACCGGGGGGTCTTAAAGTTCCTTTAAGCTCTCAAAATAAAATACTTTTCGGGAAAAATGGATTTTCCACGAAAAACAGTGAAACGTTTACCACGTATCTAGATAGGCATGAATGCTAATCTTGAGGCTGTCTTTGCGTGCTTTATTGACAATAGTCCATGAAGTCAGTTGAATGTGTCATCGTCAGTGACAATGTAAACAATGTTTGTCTTATGATGTCAAGATCTATGTCACACTCTTTCTTGTTGCAATTTTCATCACGCCAGTTTTTTTGGTCTCACTGGCGCTACTGGTATAAAAAGCCAACAGAGATTATAGAAAGGTTATATGAATTTACGCGGATGTAATAAAAAGGTTATAATATGGCCAAGGTGTGCCTCTAAATCCCTTGGGCCGATATGGCTACCCCAGTGTCAATATGACCTAGAGGCACGCCTCTGCTATATAATAAATGTATTTATAATATTACATGAATTATTATTTGACAATTATATATATAAAAAAAAGGTTTTTCCAAGTTTCGAACCAGGTATGCTTGATCTGTAAGTTGTCAACAAACCACTAGGTTATCAGACCATTTGCATTAATGAATTGATATTATCTTCATATTCCTAGTAAAAGCATGACCAAGGTCGGAGTATCTCAAAAATGCACAAATATCATGAAGATCTTGGCAAAGATTAATCAGTGTAAGGTCAATGTTGGCAGGCTATTTTTTTTTTTAAATATCCTTAACCTGCGACTTTTTGTCCTGAAAAAGCAGTGAAAATGTTTTGTACTGTATACATCTGTTGCATAAATTCAAGTGCTCTTCTGACGGAGCAAACAATTTGAACCCTGATCAGACTGCTACCCTGGGTTTCATAATGTTTGCAATATATGCTATCTAAGGGAGATAAGATGACAAAGATTAAAAAGGCTGTGACTGGGGGACTAAGGGTTAATAATAAAACTGATATGCATGTAATAATAATAATACAAGGAAAGAAAGAGATCATATTGTGCTTTTTGTGCAGTTACAAGATCTCACAAGCCAGCTCTCAAGGTGTACTCATGGGTGAAAGTTAGAAAAGTCCAAAATCCTGAACTTTCAAAATTCAGAACTTAATAATTAAAGCATAACAATTCAAGTTATAATGGTCAAATGTCTTTTAAAGACACATTTTTTATAAATGAGAGAAGGTACACCTATAATAATCTGCCTAAGTCAGGATTTAGAGGCGGGTTTTCTTTTTAAAAGTCAGGCTTAAAATCCTGAATTCAGGAATAATCCTGAAAACTTTTACCCATGTGTACCCATTAAACATCTACCCCTGATCATCAAACAGTCAATAAATTGAGATTAATGACAGTTTCTAAGGGATAACATATGCTGGCCATCCAGACACCTTAGGGTCAGTTTTAAGTGTCACAGGTTGTATTTTCCATTATAATGTTGTATTGCTTTCTCTGAAGATCTATTTTGTCTTAGCAAACAGTACAGACCTTGATGAAATGTCTGATTCATAGGAATTTCATCTGGGTCTACAAAGTTTGCCAAAGCTCCCGCTAAAACCTTTGTAAAAGGGCCACTCTCAAAAAGACCAAAAATTGGTTGTCCAGACAAATTATCGCTTAAAGCAGGTCAAAAGTACTGGAGCATTCTGCAATACTTTTGACCTTCATTAAGCTACCATTTTTCATTAGGATTTTTGTTTGTTTATTTTTGAGTGGCCGTTTTCCACAGGTTTTTGTGTAATATCCTATATCATATGCTGGTGTTCTCAATACATGACCCATTTTTTTTTACATAAATACTATTCTCTAATGTCTAATAACGCGATTGCACTTCACAGCCCTGGTCATCGTGCCGATCTTTGAATTCACCGCCTGGACAACAGAGCTGGAGTCCATTCCCAATTTTGTTGTTGCATAATCTGAAACAAAAAAAAAAACATATAGCTTTTATATTATAATCATTAAAAATAGTAACTTGGAGACTTTAAAAGCATTCAGATAGACAGACAGCCTGACAACACTCTAGACTATCCACTGCTTAAAATAATTGCCATTCTACCTGCCTTCATTATAGCATAAGTAAAACTTGACAATGCATTTATAAGTCAAGCAATTGTTCAATTATCAAATTTAGCATATTTATATAATTTTGACATATGGTACTTTAAATAGTATTAAAGTAAGGAAGGTGTATAGTTTTTACCACCTTCTCAAGCTTTTGAGTGTTAGTGTTTTAGATACCACCAACAGGCAGTTATACAGAGAAATAGACAATTTAAAGTCTATGAAAGAATTGTCCAAAAACTCTGGTATATAAGGCACACAGCTTAATGGCTAATTTACAGAGGCTTCAAATAAAATTAGGAGACAAGTAAATGTTACCCTCGGTCACACTACCCACTTAATTATGTTTGATTGAACTGAATTATTGATAAACTTCAGGAATATTTATAAGGCCTTTAATATTTTGTAGTAATGAATGAAATAATAGTGAGTCTGCATGGTGTTATTCTCATTTTAATTTTGCACTGACTGTGCATTGTTGTTCGGTGCAGTCTAGTAATCTAAACAACCTGTTTGGGCAGTATAGCTGTCAGTTTCCAAATGTCTGAATAACTTAATGGTTCTTAAGTATTCAGCAACTCAATGCTAGTATTGTATGGCAATTTTGTTTATGACTTCATTGAACAGTTGTGCTGTGTGCATCGCCATAAAACTAAATCTACAATGTATATCCGATGATAAACCTCCCAAAAATGAAAATTTAAAATAAATATCCCAAAATAATCACTCCCTATTTATAAAGTATTTAAGTCAGTCCCAGTTATATGTAGTCTAGTCGGAAACTGTTGAATTTATTCAATATTTTAAAAAGTAATTTCTTATTGGTAATTAAGCAGTGTTCCAAAACCAAAACAATAGTAAAAATTTAGGTAGATTATGCTTGAAATGACTAAATTAAAAACTTAAAATAGCAGGGTGAAAATTTTTCACCGCAAATTTAATATCAATGCTGATGTCACAAACTACAAAGAGTTATCTCACTCCCTCACTTTAATTTTCAGTACTGATTTATAAAAAAATCAATGCTGAATTACCCTTAGCCCCTTTTTATCTCGATCCTTCAGTGACACTTCAGATGAATTTTTAGCTTCTTAGGAAAGATGGTTAGAGCTGGCCATGTTAATCATTATCATTGGTTGACAAAATTACCTCTCAAAGCTTGCCCAATAGGAGTTGCGAATAAAGTTGTTGAAGTCATATTTAGGACCTCCTCTGGTTCGAAGATTCCAGACAGCATGTTCTTCAGGCACCAGGTTTTTGTTTTCTGCCTAAAAGTTGACTGCACATGGCACATCCATGTGCTTGGTACAAAAACCTGATGCCCGGGCATCAAGGGAATGTAGTCCTCAGGTACTTCAGTACTGGACTGATCTCTTGTAATCTGAAAAGGTAGTAAAATATCTCATAATTAGCAACATAATAACTTAATAAGTCTCATTGCATTTAGATAGGACAGTAGCTGTTGGCTGCAAGCAGAAGGACACCAACTTAGTACTGGTTATCTGCTTCGTAGGTTGAAGCTTGCCAAAAATTGTTGTTATGTGTTGGGGATGTAAAACCTCAATACATATAATACAAAATATTGTGGCAACCTTTTTTCTAGGTTTTCAACCTGTTAAATTAATCCCAAACTGCCAAGCTGATTTGCTTGAGAAATGGAATAGAAACTTGAAATATTTTTTGATGTTTAAAACAGTTGTCATACTATCATGGGTGAAAGTTTTCAGGATTATTCCTGGAATTCAGTATTTTGAGGCTGACTTTCAATTGTAAGTTAAGACCCAAAATGTGCTCCCCTGACCTGGGTCTGCACTGAATTTGTCAGACTAGTTCGTCTGAAAATTTAGGAACATTATGATATGCAAAACAGCAACCAAATAATTATTAAAATGAGCCTTGACATGGCAAGACCAAGAACTGAGTATGTGCCCAATGAAGACTTGATAAGACCTGACATCAGCCCAGTCTGATCAATCTTCACTGTGTGCTAAATGAGTAGCAGATGATCCAAGTTTTCTAAATAAGCACACCAAATACTGATCATACTGAGCAGATGTCCTGAGTGATCTAAGTGTTTGCTTGATGCATAAATATAAGAATATAGTCAATGAATTGTATTCACTCTTTCTCAAATTTTCAGTCTTGGGCCTTCTTCAGGATATTAGAAACACTTTTCACAGATAAGTAGCATCCATGATGACCATTATGATAAACGTTTACTGTCTATTATCAGTGATGATGTTGCATCACTTCCTGCCATGTTGCACTCAGATTGGCCTAACATTAAATGATGTGACGTCATTTCCCACCAAAAAGCATATAAGGCCATCAGTTCAACATTGCAAAAGTTCTTAAGAGCATATGAACCACTGGCACATGAATAAAAAAAATTTATATTTGTGAGAAAAAGGGGGTGCTCAAAAGAACCGTCTCACTGAGATGGTTCTTTTCAGTACCCACAACCTAAAAAAAGGGGGGGGGGGGGGGTGCACATGACAAGTATGCTCAAAAGAACCGTCTCACTGAGAACTAATCTGGAGGACTAATACATTAGCATACAGTCCAAGGGTCTTAAGTACTTTTGCAATGTTGAACTGATGGCCTTAAATGCTATTTTGCCGGGAAATGATATCACATCATTTAATGTTACATCAATCTGAGTGCAACTTGGCAGGAAGTGATGCAATGTCATCACTGACAATAGACAGTAATCATATCCCATAATGGTCAACATGGATGCTACTTAGCTGTGAAAATTGTTTCTAATATTCTGAAGAAGGCCTAAGGCCGAAAATTTGAGAAAGAGTGAATACAGTACATTGACTTTATTGTTATTATTCCCTAAGAAATTATCATATTGAAGTATTTATAAGAATATATGTATGTGTATAATTGCTTGCATCATATTTACACATATACCATATTTACACAAGAGCCACTCCCATTAGTTAGGAACTTTTTTATTAATACAGCAAAGCCTATATACAATTTTTGATTTGCCGCTATCTAACTGACCAGAATTTTAACCCTCAAATGCAGATCCATTGTTTCTGAAAACATTTTAGACAACAAATTCTATTCATTTTTGCTTCTTATTTTACATTTATGTATTTTATGCAATTATGAACACAGTCTGAACACTGCATTTTTGTATAATTATATATGTTGTTGGAATAGAATGATAGCTAATGATGCTAAACGTCTTTTCTCTTAATAAAGGGCTTCAGAGACTGTGTATAGGTTCTTTTTGTCTTAACTGACCAGTCTAAAACATGGGAGATGCATTTTCTTTTAAAGAAACTTAAATTTACTTACATAAACACATTTGTCGATCCGCATACCTCGTCTCGGATAGTAATGGTTGGCATTTGAGCGGGAAATAGAACTTGATAAAGATGATCTCTCTGTAAAAAAGATGAATATCTGTAAATCTGTGGTTTTAGATCCTTTTCCATTTAGCATCTTTAACCCTTTTAAGATCAATGGAAGTTTCCATAAAGTTTGATATAGTTAAGTCAGGACAAAAATATTGCATTTCTTTCCCTGAAGATTGATTGAGCTTTAATTAACAGAGTGGACCCTGGTGAAATACTACATTTCATCTTGGTCTTCACTGTTTGCCAATGTACCTGTTATTGGGTTTACGGGCTTCAAATGGTCAAAAGGAAACAATAATAAGCCCTGATCAGATTTGCATGATGTGGTTTCATATACTTAGATGGTTGTGGGTGTTGAAGAGAACCATCTCAATGAGACTGTTCTTTTTAGCACCCTTTACATGTACATGTGGGCCTTTTATATCTATCTATCTATCTATCTATCTATCTATCTATTAACATTGCCAATCTGAGTGCAGTTTGGCAGGAAGTGATGCGTCATCACCACTGACAATGGGCAGTCATCATAAACCATATGGTCATCATGGATGTAACTTATCTGTGAAAAGTGTTTCTAATATCCTGAAGAAGGCCCAGGGCCAAAAAAAATTGAGAAAGAGTGAATACAATTCATTGACTTTAAAACATTAATGCCTAGCCTTTATGAATTTCGAACTTGCATATTTACATATATTGAAATCCCTTGATATGTGGAAAAAGTCAATGAACACTATATTCAAAGCAAAAAAATCATGCATATGTTTTAGACTGTTCAAGGTGAAAAATTAATTTTAACATTTGATTCAAACATATCTACAGGGATCCAAGATGTTTTTCTTTCATATAAGTTAACATTTGGCGAGAGCCACTGCCAAGGAACTTAAATTCTAATTTAGCGAGAGGCTGCTAGACCAAAGTTCAAACATTCTCATCTGAGGCCCTTAACAATTGTTGATGCTATGAAACAAGCATGTGTGGTTATCATTTTTTGAATATTTAACTGGATTCCTACCAATTTTGCGAAAAGATTAAAGAATTCATTTTAGAATACTTGGATTTCTCATTACCAAATGGTGTCAGGGACAACCTTTCGAACCTCATAGCACAATCTAAACATCCCATGGAGCATTTTGGCAAACAGAAGCAAATTTACAGCCATCTTTCGATCGTAATATCAAAAAAATTTAAAGAATAGTATGTACCTAACTCTTGTTGAAGTCTTGAAACTTCGGATCTCAAATACTGGAGGTCATTCTCCAGTCCACAGCAGTACTCCCTCATCGATGACAAGTCTCTGTCTTTCATTTGGCAGTCATAGCAGTCATCGCGAAGTGCTGCTAATGCAGCAGAAGCAGTAGACGTTTCAAGATACTGTGGTGATTGTGATATGTTTTGATTTTGAATAGGTGTGATCTGAGACAGATCACCAAGAAAGCTGTATTCTGCTGCCTTAGGTGTACTATGCCTAGTGTTTACTGGTAGGTCAATTTCCTGCAGTGGCATGGTTGACTTTGGTGTGGAAGGGGAATTTAAGTTTGAATAACTCTTACTGAATGGTGCTAGTGGCTGTGTTGGTGTGACAGGTGCTCTTGGATAAATTGGTGCTGCTGGTGATGATGGTACAGTTGTTGTGACAGGGGTCAGTGGATGAGTGGATGTGATATATGCTAGTGGATAAGTAGGTGTGACAGAAAGTGTGGTAGATACTGATGGATGAGTGAGTGTAGCAGGTGTTTGTGATTGAGTTTGCACTGCAGGCGCTTGTGGTTGAGTCTGTGTGCCATGTGCCAGTGGATTTGTGGGTGTGACAGTTGCTAGTGATTGAGTGAGTGTGTCAGGCGCTATAGGTTGAGTTGGTGTAACAGGTGCCAGTGGATGAGTCTGTGTGGTAATTTCCGGTGGATGTGGCTGTGTGGTAGATGCTAGAGGCTGTGTTGGTATGGCAGATGCCAGTGCCTGAGTTGGTGTGACAGGGGCTAGTGTTTGTGTTGGTATGACCGATGCTAGTTGCTGAGTTGGTGTAGCAGATGCTGGCGGATGATTTGATGAAGTAGATACTGATGGTAGAGTAAGTGTTGCAGAAGCTAATGGAGTCATTTGTGTGCCAGGAGCTGATGGTTGAGTTAGTGTGACTACTGCATTATGGGCTGCAGGATAAATATGCAAACTCTTCTTGAAAATTTCTTCTGCTGTGTTTATGGCCACTTCTCGTCTGTTTTTTTCAATTTGTTTTTTGCTCTCTGCATTCTCTGAAAAAGATTTCAAACAGGCTTATCAATTTTACCACAAATCAAAATAAGACCACGATGGCGCTGTACTGATAGAGTCTTTGAAAAAGACACATTAATCCCTGCTTAGAACTCCAGGTTCAACTCAAGAAGAGTCATCATGACATAACTGAAAAATTGTTGATGTTGGTCACTTAAGGTGTTTGTTCTTGACTTTTAACATTTTACTTGAATCACAAATAAATATTTCATTTTGTAGTGATTTAATTTTCACAGATCATTAACTCATCTGCTAAGTTAATTACAGGACTATTTATCAGCTTAAAGATCAACTGAAAAGATATAAATAAGTCTTTAGCAAAACATTTCAGATTATAGCAGTTTTGATGAGAAAGAGATTGCTGAAAACCGCATCTAAAAACTCCTATCCATTCAGAAGTTATGCCTATTTGAATTTCGGACTAGAAATTTTTCCCAAAAACAGACTTGAAAAACTAAAAATAGATTCTTTCCAACAATGCATCATTCTGTGATGTCATATGAGGTTTGAAATTTTTCATTGAATTTAAATATTTGCAAATGCAAAGAAGTTGTCAAACTTAAGTATGCTTTTCTGCAAAACAACAAAGATTGATCTCACATACATGTAAATGGTTTTCTGTATGTTAAATATCGACTGCGCGCTCTAGTTACTTTTGACATTATCAAGGATATTCTTCCAGTTTCCTTGTGTAGAGCTCATTGACCTGAAAATAGCCAGACCCCCATGAACAAGCAAAAGTAACTAATTGCAGGCTAATTGAAGATCATTCAAAAACATTTAATGAGGGATTATTCCTGCCATACTGTAAACTTTATAATAAATGCATTTGAAAAAAAGTGTGAATTTTCCCGTTAAAGAATCAAAGCATAACAAACAAAATAAGATCATTGCCAGACAGGATACCTTGCTCAAAGGTGTATGCATTTTCTTTCATTTGCCTAAGTTTGTAGGTCTGTCAATGAGGTGGTGGTCCATAATATGCAAATTATTTTTTAAACATATTTCTATCATACTTAAAAAAAATGTGAATCAATTAAAGTAGTGTTTTCAGAGGAAAAATATGTCCCCCCACCACAAATTGAGTCAGCAAGCATGCTTATTGCTCTTTATCACAATGATACAGGCTGAAATACATCAATTTTTTTCAAAGGAGAGCAAAAAATTGCACAATTTTGGTCAAACTTTGAAATTACAAAGTGCTGTGGTAACCTTGAATATAAGTCCAAGGTAATCAACATCTTAATTAATTCTTTTCTGTCTCCAAACAATCTATCTATGCAAGTTTAGTGGAGATCAGTCCACAGAAGACATCCAGCTCAGAAAAGGCTGATTTTATACAGTTTTTATAGAAATGTGACAACAGTTTTTATAGAAAAATGACATTGAAAGTTGGGTCAAGGTCACCAAAATCTAATCAACTCTTCATATTGCCACAAGAAAACAATATATAAAGATTGGCCAGAATCCATTTTCGGTTCAAGAGACATTATACAGAAACCCTATTTTAATTGACATTTATCATTTTAAAGTACTGGTGTTACCTTGAAAATAAGGTCAAGGTCACGAAAATCTAATCAACTTTTTCGCCTTTCCTAACAATACATCTATGCAAGTTTGGTTAAAATTGAACCAGTGGTTTGGAAGATAGTGGGTGGAAATGACTGAAGTATAAAGTCTTAATGGTATGGTGACCATTAAAACTATGATATAATTAACTATTCCCAATGTATTGATGCAAGCTTCATCAAAATCCACAGAAACCCTATTTTGTACATTTCAAAGTGCCAGTGTGACCATGAAAATAAGGTCAAGGCCACCAAAATCTAATCAACTCTTCCTCTCTTCCCAATAATGTATCTTGGCAAGTTTGGTCAAAATCCATCCACTTGTTCAGAAGAAAAAGCACAGAAACCCTATTTTTGACATTTCAAAGTGCCAGTGTGACCTTGAAAGTTAGGTCAAGGTCACCAAAATCTAATTAATAGTTAACACTTTCCCTTCTCCAGACAATAAATCTATGCAAGTTTGGTCAAAATCCATCCACCGGTTCAGAAATTTTTAACACTTATAATATAATTTAAAAATTCTATGACGGACTTTGTCTGTGCAAGATCTACAAGTCATTTTGAAATGACCTAATTTGCAGAGTCCCAACAAAGCCTTGGATTTTTTCATAGAATTAAAATTTTGCAAGAGAGATTTTTACTTTAATTCTGAACAGGTGCAAAAAATATAAGGTGTCCATTTACATCTTCGGTTCAGTGTAGAATGGTTCAAAGAGGTTACCTTTCTTCTTTTTGGCCAGTTCTGCCTTCTGGGATGATCCTGTCACCTTTTCTACAGCCTGGGAGTTTCTCTTTGCTGCCCCATTCTTCTTCTGCTTCTCATATGTATTTGTACCTCTTGAACGGAATCTGAGGCATTCCTCTTTATTCTCTGTTGAACAAATGAAGCATGTTATTTAAGTTGCTATAATCATGTCAGAGAACCACCGTACTTGAACAGTGCAGTCATCACGGGTTGGTTGCAGTAGAGGAGGGCACAAAATAGTGTACCTGGTTGTTAAAAAGGGTCAAAATATTTTTTCTGAAAATATTCTTTGCTGATCTTTGTCCATTATAATACTGTACATTTGTAAACTCACAAAATGGCGAAATCACTCTGTCGTTTACTGATGCAGGTAAATTATACCCTTGTCTCTAATTTGTATCGTGGCAAAAATGTTTTTTGACACTTTTCGCCAAAATATAATTCTCAAGAAAATTACCAGAGACACAGTATCAATCTGCGTATTTGCTTAATAAGAGTTATATGAGTTGAGGGATAGTCAATACAGTGCCTGAGTTATGCTAAAAGGGTGATTTTTTCCTGATATAAAAAATGGTTGAAATGCATTTTTATTTATGTTCTGGAATTTAATGCAAAATTTCAGCACTTTCAACTCTGAAGGCAGTGCATTTTTAAGGTATAAGGCTGATAACACAAATCAGACACCATCTAAGATTTTTTAGATGCCATGAACAGGGTTTTCATTAAGAGGCGGCAGGAGGCCAAAATGACTGCCTCAAACCATTTTTTCTGGCCGCCTCAAATGTTCTAACTAGCATTAAAACCTATACTAAAGCTTATAATCTGACCGCCTAAAACTGGTGTCTGGCCTCTTGCAAAAAATCTTACTGAAAAACCTGTGCCAAATTTCTAAGTTAAACACCCCTCAAAAATGATAAAATATTTATGAAATGTCACAAAATAGTAGGTACACATATTCAATATGTGAACAATCATTATGCAAAGTTTGAATGAAAAGGAATGCAGGGCTCACCCTTCCATTAGCCATTGTAGCCATTTGCTACTAAAAATGTAGAGTGGCTACAAATATATGTCATTGGCTAAAAGTACAGTGTAGGTGGTTCAAAATTACATATTTGCAAAAAAGTGTATTTTGATCAGCTTTTGGATTTTCAAATGTTGCTTTTATTATTCCTTCATACACTATTATTGTGCCATATTTTACTCTTTGGATGCTGGATTTTTTCAATAAACAGTATGGGTCCAGATCAGGCCCTAAATTTTGTCGGACCTGATGAGGGTCCAAACTGTTTGCTAGGGTTATCAGCAGACAACAGAATGTCTGGCTGGATCGAGGTTCAAACTGTTTGCAAAGGTTATCAACATGCAGACAACAAAAGTGGGCAAAGAGTTAAATACATGGACGTCATCATGACGCAACTTGTTCCTGTTGAAAGTGTTATGTAACATCTGGCGTTAATATTATTTATGACATGATGTTATCCCCTGAATAACAGTAACGTCATATGATTATGATAAAATATTTACTTGATTAATAAAAAAAAATAACCTTATTATCAGTAAATTCATGTAGCACTTGAGCTTTTCATATTTTTGTTTTATCATGTTATTTGGCTGAACTAATTGTTATACTTTTTGAAAAGCCTGTTTGTTTGTTTTGTCATGTCACGGCTTATTTTGAAATGAGGTTAATTATTATAATAATTTAATACCATTTATAAACACAACTTTTCCACTGTAGCTTTTTCCATTGAGCCATGGTGCTCTACAACAGTCCCCAACTTTAATATCTCTTTCCATGGCACTTTCACCGGTTCCTTCGTCCTGAACCTCGCGGCTTCGCACTGGGTAGCTGTATTCATCATCTTCAATGAACTGTACTATATACCAACCTGTAGAAAATGATCAGGTTAAAATAGGCTATTAGCATAAGGCACTCTGAACCATATATAGCATTCAGCGGAACTATATATGATTTTGTATTATTGTTCAAAATGGAGGATTATTTCAATAAATCTAGAGTAAGCTAGAAACAATATTGTTACGTTAACAGGTCCCCAATTAAATTTGGCCATTGATAAATGTCCTCGATTTATAACAAATAATAGGCTAAGATAACTTATATTTATCTATCTATCTATATAGATGTTTGTTTGTTTTCTTTGATTCTTAACATCCCAGTCAACAATATTTCAGCTATGTTTGGACGTGTCTTCATGGGTTGAACCAGTACTGAGCAAGACTTTATGTGTCTTGCTCAAAGACACAAGGCAGTGACATTGATGAGGCCTGAACCCCAACCCCGCCATCCTAAGCTTTGTAGCATTGCTGTCACACTTGACCTGTAATCATAATTACTGGTGGTCCACCTGACATATTTATATCCAATGGCCTGATACCTGTCCATTGGATATGTCAACAATTTATAATAGATGCATGTATAATAAGAAAATAACAAAATTGAAAAAAGTGTACATAGCCAAATAAAGTAATCATTATATATTATTTACATAGAGTTCAAAATGAAAAATATTTCCCGATCTCTAGCAACTTTGATTTGAAGTGCAACCCCCCCCCCCCCCCCCCTGTTTTAGGGTAACGAAAATAGTCCCCTAACATTGCGGACTTCTGCAAAATTTTCAACAACTTCTCTACGGTTGAGTCCGTCTCCTTTTTGCGATCTTTCATCATTAACTAAGAATCAAAATTATAGTTTAAACTGTTTAACATTCACACCTGTCTAGAATTTCAGAAAAAAAGACTAGTCAACTTTTATCTTTTTCTGCCTTTCCTAAATGTCCCTCTTTCCCTTTTCTACCGCCACAGAGACATAATAATCAAGTGTGATTGCCGTCTCTTAACGAACAGATACAGAGAGATCTACAGTGTTTAGATCCAGAATCCATAAAAGGAAAACAAACAAAAAATATTTGATACTTCCGCTGTCACCGTAAATAGATTCGGATTTCCTCGGACAACTACATTGTAGTTGTATTGTCAGCCGGTGGCTTTACGGCGCAACCCTTCCAGCCACGAGAAGGGTAGTTTGTTTTGTTACTTTACCCAAGTAAACAGCTATGGTCATGGCGGGACGGTCAGTTCGCCTAACCACACTTTTTTCTGGGCAAGTTTGAACGAGCAATTAACCTGTAATATGACTATGAATTCATACTAAGGAGTAAGAGCCGTATATCTTTCTTTCTTTCTTTCTTTCTATCGTTACTGGCTCACTCATACTTGAGCATTACGCCAGGGAGTGCTAATTTAAAAATTTTGATAATATAAATCACTCTTGATTTCCCCTATGATACGTACCTGTAATGAGTATTGCATGGAATGCGCCATTTGCGGTTTTCAAAAAAAAAAAAAAAAAAAAAAACATTGAACAGAAATCTAACCAAAAGTAATTTTTTGTACTTCTTAAAAGGGTCAAAATCACTATATCCAAATGTATAGGTACCATCTTAAAACAGTAACACAAAGTAGCATGCGCCACATATGCATTTTTTTTTCGGAAAATGTGCCGAGGGTGGGCGTGAAATATGCTTTTCAACCGTCATACCCATTGAACCCTGGTATAGTGGCGAGAATTTCGGCTCAGGTTGATTCCATGAAAAAGCCCCACCAGAATCTTGGTAGATAACTGTGAAACAAATCTCCAAACCATCAAAATTTGAACAAAAAATGCATATGGTGGCGATGCTTTTATTAAGCACGATATTCCAGCCCCGTACCCGCGGCTCGTGACGGGGTTAGGTCAACAACCCCAGGATGCAGTCATTAAATCGAAACTGCCTACTAAAGACACTAAACTGTAACAAATACCAACTAGTTTTTAAACAAGAAAATAAGACTAATCATACTTACGTTCATCATCGATGTATCGTCCTGGAGTTTTAACTTTCCTCTTTGAAGCCATTGTCGAAACAGAAACTTCACAGCAAAGAATTTAACATGTAGCCTATGCTTTGAATTTGCTTGCAATGACCGCGCTGATGTCCGAGATATTTGATTGGTTATTATATCCCGGGGAAAAACTCGGTAATTTTCGTTACTGTAAATCGTCTGAAGCGAATTTGCTTATCTGTCGGTTTCTTTTAACAGAGACACCATGCAGAGATAGGAAAAAATTATGCTAATATAACTTTACAACCGGCATCGACCAGGCTGAGGAAACAGTTGGCGGTCTGGTAGTTATTGCCACCCATAAAAATGCAGTGCGTTCTATAACATCTTTGTTAGCTAAATTATATAAATAATCACAATTGGATCATTAAAAAAAGAACGTACAAAAACTAGCCTATGTAACTCACAGGGGGGGGGGGGGGGGACTCTCATTTTTTCTTCATACGTAGGCTCAGACCCAGCATCTACCTTTCACCCAAAAAAATATCAGGAATTTCAAGCACCCCAAAAAAATATTTGAAGTTTTAGAAACCCCCAAAAATATCCCCATTCTGTACCTAGACCTTAAGAAAAGACCATAAAATGCATAGAAATGACCCCTAAATGTAGTCCAATTTTGTGATGACCCCAAAAAATTATCAACGATATCTTCACACCCCAAAAAATATTAATTTTTCTGAAAACCCCAAAAAATATTGAAATTCAAAAATTTGAACCCCCCAAAAAAGTCCCGAGCCTACATGTGTATGAAAATATCAGAGACCCCCCCCCCCCCCCACCACCACCACCACCACCCCCTGGGATGTAACTCTCTTTCACTTAGTAACACTGTTCAGAGTTTTCAGAGACCTGCATCCATTTTTTCTCAAACATGATCTCCTCAAAACTGTACATATATAGAAATATAGAAAGTGGGTATTTGTTTAAACCGTCTCGATGTGTGTTTTAGACGAAGCGAGCTGGTTCATATTTGCACAATCGCAACAGAATTGTATGCTGTTGTCGTCTGCTGAAATATTTTAGATGATTCGATTACACAGTCACAGTCAGATCTGAGTCTTCACTGTTTGCCTCTTTATATGCAGCAGACACTTTTTAAAAGCAGAAATTATGTTCAAATATAGGGATCACACAGGTTTTTGCCGGGTTCCGAGGAAGCTGTACGAACACCAGGTCTTTAGGCCGAGTGTTCAAACATCTCACGAGGTCCATTTGACAATTTTAAACGAATTTAATGCAAATGTCATGCACTATATACATTCAGTAAGCTATACTATAGGGATCACACATGTTTTTTCATGCATTAACATTTGCCTGGTCCCCAGGAAGCTGTTTGAACACAAGGCCGATAGGCCGAGTGTTCAAACTCCCAAGGGACCCGGCAAGTGTTAATGCAATGAAACAAACTGTCTGTGAACGTTATTCTTGCATATTTTATCTTATTTTAACCCAATTCGCACTGAAAACGATGCTTAAATATTAATTTGACCATTTTCTTACAATAGATTTCTCTAAACAAAATGGCGTCGGCTGTACTTTCGACCGTCATAACGTCGTCACAACGTCATACCGTACGCAACGTTTTCGCGAACAAAAGCATCTGCGAAATGTTCAGTCTAGTCCGCAACGCTTTCCGTATATAACATCATGCAAATAATGCAGGGCTCATTTTAATTATTTTCAAGTTCAAACCCATGTTCAAACAGCACATGTCAGGTGTGGTACTTGATTGTATCGATTCCTGATCTTTGCAACCTTACTTACTTTAGTTCATTTGACAATGGGTTTAAACAGCTATACAAGAATAATGAATTAAAATGCAGATTAGCAGTCGCGACGTCCAAAATAACGTCGCATTTTCTTGAGCTGGAGTTTTCAAATAATAATAATAATAATAATAATAATAATAATAATAATAATAATAATAATAGATTATAGTTATCACAATTATGAGGAAATAATCTCATCTTGCATTAATGTTCCTAATTTAATGAATTGATTAGAACTTAGAAGCGGCCAAATCATTGCTAAATCAACAGCAGCCCCTCAACAACCCCCCCCCCCCACCCGAAAACCGTGACTGCGATCGTTAAGTTAATCAACACGAGTTTTCTTGAAAGAGAAGTTTTGCAAGAAAATCATGTGTGCGTGAGAGTTTCCCCACCCGGATATAGTACTGTTGTCCTGCAGTTTTTAATAAGATTCGGCTTGTGTCTTGTAAAACTTTTTTGGTAAACTGTTCCTCATGATTCCCTCTACCAAAATTGATCAGAATGTTTATGTTTTGTTGGCTACCAGAGCTTAAATAGAAATATCTTTGTATCATATCTCTTTAGTCACATGCCAATACATCATCTACTCATGTGCCAGGAATCAGGTGAGCTATCCAGGGCCCTTGGGGCCTCATGTTTGTAAATGGTATGAAGCTTTAAGCTTTGACGGTGCGCGTGTGTGTATCATTTGTGTATATGCGTGCTTTGAAGATAGACTGTCATTCAAAATTGTATGCGTTTTGTGGATGCATTTTTCGCATATGTGTGTACTTTCATGAAAACGTGCACCAACCTGTCCGCACGCATGTACATGTATTTGTGTGTGACAATGTATCTCGGTTCGCACATGACTTGATTGAGATATTGTTATTTCTGACTTGGAACCAGTAATGTCCGAGTTCCGACTTTTCATAGTTGTGCAAACGTTTACGTCAAACAAATACCATGCACACGAAAACACGGAGACCAGGTTTCGCATGTGCAATAGATAATATGCATGACAGTGCAGTGTAACGGAATGGGTTTCGCCTAGATTAACAAGAATGTACCGAAGAAATACTAAATTCTATATCTGTATAAAAATATTTAAATTTGGTCAGATAAGCACCATTCAGAGAGTAATGCACGACCCTTGGGTCTGCACTTTAATCACTATGTTAGTCTAGTGAAAATGTAAGCACTTCGTGAAAATCCTCATAAATCTTGAACCTTATAGGATATTTAGATCAAATTTTGCATACTTATATATTTTAATATTGCCCAGCCACTATGGTATTTAAAATGATGGCGATGGTTTTCTGAGCACCATTATGGTCCGTCAAGGTATTTTAGTGAAAATGCCTATGCCGCTTGAACTGCATGGTATATTTTAACCAAAGATACAATACAATACATTATAACATTCTCGAGACACAGGTATGCTTTTTGTCCAGATTTTTGTTTTGGCAAAGTCTTGTCACCGTTTTGAACACCTGTGTCTCGATAGTGTTAAAATGCATTAGAAACCTCTTTCGAATGGGACCTGTTCCAGAAAAACAGCGTTGAAACACTCGAACATTGCTTTCAATATTGAAATTCGCAAACATTCAACGTGGGTCGTGCACATTACTGTCAGTTGACAGCACAGACTGATAATGCACAAGTCATTTGTATGCACCGCCCCCATGGGGCTGGGGATACCGGGGGGCTTAAGTACCTGGATTTGACAAACGACGTGCCCCGCAGTGCCGTGGGTGTCACGGGGGTTTTCCCGCTTAAATAGCCGGGAAAACAGCGGGGTTTATAACTAAAGAGAAGATCAGCCTGTACATCCAGCTCTTTGGGTCGTTGCCTAGATAGTATATGTAATGCTCTTGGCACTCTTAGTTGCCAAATCCTAAATTTGAAGACTGAAACTAGTCTCTGTAGCTGAGTATGCCAGTTTGAATTGTTATAGGATTTCTAAACCCCAAAGACAGATTTACTCATGGCTCATGATGTGGCATTGACATAAGAACTTTTGTTTGGTGACCTATGCCGAGGTCGTGGGTTCGGATCTCGCTAGAGGCAAAATATTTACAGCATCTATCGGCTCAGTTGATTCACTATATATATAAACCTGCATTTTACACATTCGTATGTTAAAGTCCTTATTTAATTTTCAAATGTATACATACATGTAGCACTCCCAAATACTTTTTATTTGTGTTGTGTTCTGGTGTTCAAGAATACAGCTGCATTATTTTAACGGCTCCCTAGTGAAAGTATGTGTGCGTGTTCAAATTCTCTGAAACCACTGGGCCAACTGAAGCAAATTGCAGGTGGCACCACTATGAGATAGGGGAAAAGATGGAAAGCTTATTCAAATGATTTAGTTCATTTTTGTTATTCATTATTGTCAACCCCCGGGGTGGGGCATTCAGCAGGAATTTTACCACAACAGTGCACGACCTTTAGCAGGGCTTTGAAAATTAAAAAGTTAAAAGCCCCGCTATTCCCCAGCCCCGAGGGGGCGGGCTCCAGGGGGGAGGGGTACTCTCATTTTTTCGTCATACGTAGGCTCGGGGCCCAGCATCTACCGATTACCCCCAAAAAATATCAGGAATCAGTTTCAAGCACTCCAAAAAAAATATGGCAACCCAAAAATATCCCCGATTCTGTTCCTTGACCTTAAGAAAAGACCCTAAAATGCAAAGAAATGACCACTAAATATAGTCCTATTTTGTGATGACCCCCAAAAATATCCTCAAAATTTTCATACCTAAAAAAATATTAATTTATCTGAAAACCCAAAAAAATATTGAAATTCAAAATTTGAACCCCAAAAACTGACCAATCAAAGTACCACCCGAGGGGGGCGGGCGATACAACTGACTGGTGCAGAAATTCAGTGTCATGTTCATGTACAGTGTATATATAAAATCAAGCTACCAGCTGATGAAGGTTTTTTGTGCGTTTCTATCAACTTTAGTTTTTAGTAGAAATTCCACTTTTTCCGGATTATCTTCAATGGTGTGCGATCTCGTGTACATGCTACTCCGCATTGACCTCTGCATCACCTATGTTATGCACTAGTGCACGGCCCCCCAGTCCCGGAGAACAGCGGGGACTTGGACTTTCGTCTAGTATAATCCCCACACTGCGGGGAAAGCAAGCTGGCAAAACCATGGAAGTTCTTCCCCGTTTTACATTGCACTGTCATATCTAATCCCTGACATTCCCCGCGCAATGAAAAAGTAAGAACACGGCACATTTGTCCGGCTATTATGGTGCAATAGGTCACTGGCGTACACTAAACGTCTATACGCTAAATGATAAGTATTTATTTAGCGTGCATATACAATTTTTTTATTTATTTTTATTATTTTTTATTATTATTATTATTATTATTATTATTATTATTATTATTATTATTATTATTATTATTATTATTATTATTTAGATTTTTGGGGGAAGGGGGTGCAGTGACTCAGTGGTAGAGTGCTCGAGATTAAGGGGTTGTGGGTTCGAGCCTCGCTGTTGCACAACGTTGTATTCCTGAGCAAGACACATTTATCCCTGCTTATTACCTGTTCAACTCAGGTAGACCTGCCCCGACGTAACTGAAAAATGTTGACCGGGATGTAATCAAATCAAACAAACAAAACAAAGCATGCATATGTTGTTTTATGTTATGTTTTTATATATATATGTATAAAAAGCTGCACAATTTTATAGAAGATAAAATCTACCAATATAACAGTATAGTAACAGACAGGCCCCTATCAATAATCTCTGCGATTAATTACCGCAAAAAGATTTTATTTCGATAATCAAAGACCAATTATACAGTAGCTTGCTGTGAATGCAAATTGGCCTGCTAATAGGGTGGCGTATGGTCAATAACACATGCTGAATGTAACAGTATACCTATGTTCTGGTTTTATAAATTTCTATAAATATTTAAATATGCCATCGACAACTGTCATTACAGAACAGAACATATAGCATTACAAACGGCATTACAAACGGTTATATTTGTTGTTCGTGGTTTTCTTTGGTGAATTGGAATAAAGGAAGAAGCAAGAATGGGTGAGTATAAAATATTATAAGTATTAAGTTATGGTTATATATTCTTTAATTTGGCTCGGCGGAGGTTCATTTTTAAGGGGCGTTTCTAACTTTGACATGCATGGTTTTTCTGTTCACACAGTATTACATTGTCATGTGTGATTACTTTCCAACCTTGAATATGGATTGTTACCACAAGTCACGACTTTTGTTATCTGCTCTTTCATCTGTTTATACTCAAGTAGTCTATTTAGTTACCAATATATGGAACCAGATCAGACAGCTACCTGTGAGCAGTCTGGTTAGGGTTCAAATTAATTAATTCTTAAAGATCTCATATGAAGCGCACTTTTTTCCATCAATCTCTCGTTCAAGTTTGAATACGGATTTTGACCGACGAACGTAACCAATATGGTCGTCAAAATGGTCGCCGTCTATCAGTACTTTAGTCATTTATTATTCGGGTCCGAGGTTATAACACTTTTTTCATGCTCAACTCAACAGAGCACGAAATTTCAACTGCTCATGAAAAACAAAAGCTGAAAAATAAAGATTGTTCTTGCTTTCAAACTCTCAGATATTTTGTTTATCATATAATAGTTGTTAAATGCCACAATTGTAGTAGGTATAGCATTTCTTTGAAATAGTTTGATACCTGTCATTCTAGACTGTAAGAAATCCAGTATCACGATTTGGGATTTTCATTTTGCATCGGCGAGCAGCAAAGGCTCAGACGAGTCAGTGCATATGCAAAGTCTAGACAGAGCCTTTGCTGTTCGTATACACAAAATATGGAAGCAGGTTAAAGCCCAGGCCAACGATAGGGCTATACCTTCAAACCTACTCACAAAGGCTAAACTAGCGACTTCCTGACAAAGGCAATCGGACAGACAACAACAGTGATGATTGGATTATCAAAGTGTGTGAACGATTATCAATAATTAATATCGATTATTGATAGATTGAGTGTTTATTTAATGTCGCGTGCCTGCCAGTGTGTTTTTATATTTTCTTTCTCTGGAGACCATTTTTGCCTTTACAAACAGTGTAGACCCCGATGAACTGTCACATTATGCGGCATTTCATCTGGGTCTTCACTGTTCGCAAGCGTACGCGTCAAGGAGTCATCAGTATACGGAGGGTTAATATTGCCGGTTCATAAAATTTTCGTACTTATCGCATGTGTGAATAGTGAATATACTCAGACGAGATCAGAAAATTAATGGTTGTAAATTTACTTTAAAGGCAAACATGAGGGTCTGGATGGTGGGGGGAGGGTCTGGTATTCACTATTCATTAAAAATTTTGCCCATTATTCATCTCATTAAAATTTTGGTTTATTCATTAAAATAAGACCAATTATTCATTAATAGTAAGAAAGGTGGCGAAGAAATCTGATTATTCACTATTCATTAACCTTTTCTTCAATTCATTAAAAAATAGGATTATTCATTAATTTTTAGGCCCTCATTATTCACTATTCATTATTTTTTGGCTAATTATTCACTATTCATTATAAAAAAGGTCATTATTCACTAATCATTATACCCCGTCTAGTCCCTAAAACATTGAGGCTCACCATGATAGCTTTTAGCCCATATCAGTTATAATTGTTAGACCAATACCTTCACATTGCTACCATCTGATGATTATAAGATAAGACCAAAATTTACACAGAGTTGTGTTTGGGATGACCAAATAAAAAGACTGATAATTTAGCTACCCAGGACCATTCATATGAAGCAGTTGTTGGTGGATTCTATGCTTTGCTTTTGATTTGACAGACCAGTGACTGAAAACTGCCCTGTTTTAGTTTTGAAAAAATGTACGATTGAAAAAATATTACCAGCGGCTTCGAGCTGTACCCACCTGATTTCAACAGAGATGCAAATGATTTAAAAGCAAATTAATTTTCAATGAGCACCCAAAAAAACACATTCGGTTAGCCTGAACACCCATTGTGTGCAATCAGAGTGTTTGATTCAACTTTTAAAACATTTAAGATACCTTTGAGTAGACTGCGAAAAATGATCAGACTGGGCTGATACAGAGGCTGTGATTAACAGAGTGAAACCTGACCAGACTGCCGGATTGACTCATAGATCAACTTGAGTCTCATTATATGCTCAAGCATTTTTGTTTGATTTATAGCTTAGTTCACCGTTAGTGCTGAAAAAAGTATTCAGCCAAGGCACCGATTATGCATGTACATGTGCATGTATGCGACAGTAACACATTTTAATAATTTGCCTAAGACTTAAAATATTTTTATTTTTTTATCTTTCAAATTTTGACAATAAATTTCGGAAACAACAGTCATCTCATGAGAAAACGTTGTTGGAAATCTGCTAATAACGAAGATGCACACCAGTCTATGCATCCGCACCGTTGGTACATGCAACTGATAAGAATATTGAGAATAAATTGAGCCATACCTTGCCGAGATAACAAAGTTTAAAGTACCTTTCAGTGGATTTGTAGCAAGATACACAAATTTACCCATTTTCCCACCAGTCAGACACTTTTGCTTCATCCTTTTTGTCTGATTATGTTTTTAGGTATCAAATATTGCAAAAGACCCAGATAAGATTTCTCCCTTAGGATCAGTCTGATCCGGGTTCAAAGTGATTGCTTCCACGATCATGATAAAAGGCTAGTCTGAATTACACTTGTATATCTGCAGCGGACGTTAAAAGCAGACAACATTCAGGGCAAAACAATTTGGCTGAAAAGGGGCTAACTCATTGCATGCTGGGTAATTTATCATACTTTCGTGGTTTTCGTCTGCTGACTTTTTCAAAATCAAGTAAAAAAATGAAGTAAAAACTTCAGGAAAGCTGTTTGTTTACGTCCAAAGTCGACACTTGAGCTATGTCATGTCGGGACGCTCAGTTCAACTAACTATTTCCTAGGCAAGCTTGAACAAGCGATTAACCAGTACTTCGTGTACTTTCGCTTGTAACAATCCTTCTTGAATGATTCAGCGGAAGGGAGGAGAATGACCGTAGAAATTATTTCATGATCGATCTCCACGAGAGTATGGGACCGGGCCGGGATCGCGACCCCTGGAACTTCGGTCAGACACGCATCTGTAGTTAGTCACTGCACGTTACCGACTGCGCTACGCGGTCCGGCCTACCTTAGTGTCAACCAGTTTGGATCCAGATCAGCTCCGACCCGATGACGGGCTTGATACGGGTCCAAACGGTTTGCAAATGCTATCAGCACATGCAAAACATCCCCGTTGGTAAGCAAAGTTAAATAGTATATGTATTGTCTGCATTCATATGAACATACCCAAAACCGAAAAGGATGCAACTTGGCGGTTTTGGTGGTCAAAACGCACCTCGGGCAGATGCGGATCCAGATGTTATCGTAATACCGGGGGGGGGGGGGGGGTGGGGATGGCCTGACTGCCGTTTTAGTCGTCCTTTAGCCTACTTTAATTACTTTTTTACGTAGCCGTTCACAATACCAAAGAAACTAAAATTTCCAAGGAGGGAGAGGGCGAGTCCAAGTTTTTAGGCGCTGTGGGGTGGAGTCCTAATAATTATTCCGCAATAAACCTATAACACTTAAACTTGCAAGTTTTCGGGGGGGGGGGGGGGGGGGGGTCCGGGGATCTCCTGACACCCCTACCTCTATTCAGAAATCAAGAGAATCAAGAGAATCAGAAGAAACGATAGATGCTTCCCAAATATACGGCTATTAGATAAGGGTTGCAAGTTGATATCTCTAACAGTGTTAATGTTATGCTCTGGACAAATTCAAATAAAGGGCAATAACTTCTAAGTTATGCAAAAGATAGTTATAGTTCTTGTGCAATTTATCTCTCCTCACCGAGATCTATCTACCCTGAAGTTTGCATCGGCTACCGTTGTCGCAGTGGCCCATAGTCCTTTGCGCGAACGACATCCGATCAAAACGAAAGTAGAAAATCAGTAAGTGCCAGTGTTTATCCCTGTAGCCGGGACGGAAAACTCGATAATTTTCTGATTTGTTCTCCAAATATTAGTGTATGTATTATTTTTGACCTATGTTACTTATAACTCAAGCATTGAAGTAAATAACTTCAAAGTGTTTGTTTTCTCTCGTTATTTTTGTTGAGCCGTGGAAAGAAACCATGCTCAGAACCGGAATTTTCGTCAGGGGGTCCAATCAACTGACAGAAAATGAAATAGCCCTTTCTTGAGATGATTATGTGCAGCTGTGCAGACCCCATAACATCGCTTTTTAAATTCCTCGACCCATTCTACAGATTAAGAAGGGGTCCAATTGTTATTCTAAAGAAAACTACACTTCTCCAAGATTCCAGAGGAGGGAGGGGTGTGTTTGTATGGGGGGGGGGGGGGGGGGGGGTAGGCAATGGTTATTAGAACTCCATATTCTCTTTTTATCTAATAGCAGTCCACAGAACAAGTGTTTCAGCCCTACAGCCTGGTTGTATTAGCTAAATGACAGTGCTAATCATTAACATTAAATGTATTACACTTGCCACACCAGGAGATCATTTACAGACCAGATGTTTATTGGTCAGTAATAACATGTGTACAGTATTTTTTATATTCTTCAGAGGGTTTGTCTACTAGTGTTGTCTGCTACTAACTACTGGGACGACCGACAGAACATCAGGCATTCTGGGTCCAAACTGTTCGACACTCTGTATTCATGTATAAAATTTAAAAAAATAAATAAAAACGATTCAACAGGCAACAAAAAGTCATGAAACAATAAGGGAAAATAAATAACTGGCAAAGTGACCAGACCTACTATTCCACTAACAGTTTATAGGGAGCGCAGTGGCTCAGTGGTAGAGTGCTTGACTGGAGACTGAGAGACCGCAGGTTCGAGCCTCACCGGCGTCACTGCGTTGTGGTCCATGAGCAAGACACATTTATCCTAGCTTAGTACTGGTTCAACCCAGGAAGAACCGTCCCTGTTTAACTGAAAGATTGTTGATGGGACATAAAGAATCAAATCAAACAAACAAACAAACAAAACAAACAGTTTATGACAGTGACTTATTTGTTTGATTTGATTCTTTACGTCCCATCAACAATCTTCTAGTTAAACAGGGACGGGTCTTCCTGGGTTGAACCAGCACTAAGCTAGGATAAATGTGTCTTGCTCAAGGACCACAAAGCAGTGAGGCCGATGAGGCTCACGGTCTCGAGTCAAACACTCTACCACTGAGCCATTGTACTCCCATGACAGTGACGTAATAAAATTTTAAATAGACAAAGGTATATCACAAAATAACAAAACTCGTATACAAGTATACCACTATGTTTGATATTAATCCTACTGTCCTGCCAGCCAAGAGTGACAGTGACGTCATGTTTTGTTTACAACATTATCAAGGATTTATAATCTATAGATCACTTGTGTGTTAATCCTATCCTCAGGATAGGATCAGAGGATAGGATTAATACACAAGTGATCTATCAATTCACTATAGAGCAAGTGGAGTGTACTTGTTAATTTTTACTTAGCTATTGTAAACACAATGTTACATCACTGTCACTTTTGGTTGGCACGACAGTATATGCAGGGTGTAATGGCTAGTATCATGATTATTATACCTCACATAAATATCCCATGTAAAATCACCATAAGCCGGCGGGCAATAATTTTGACTATCACCCTGCGATAAGTTCGACTTTCACATGCGCAACTTTGATGCACGTACGGTTCCTTTACAGAAGGCGACGCTTACTTAACAATGGCAGATAGGTGTATGATGCCATGGCCTGGTCACTTTATTCTCCATATAACTTTGTTATTTGTGGTCGGAAACATAAAGTGTGTTTACTCGTTGTCTTTGTTAGAATGAGAGGAACACTTTGAAATCAAATTGAGCAGATTAGGCAAAATTTTCTGTTTTGCATCAAAACCACACCATCCATAGCAACTCGAAGCAATATATATTTTCTTTTGAGATAGCAACTCCATTTACAATGTATCTATCTAAGCAATGCTGCTAAGTAGCCTATAAAATTTGTCGTCATCAGTGATTATGGCACAATTTGTTTAAACCGGGGATCAGGATCAGCTTGAACACTAAGACTGTTTTCAAACACTGCCCTTTTGTGAAAGATATTATTTACCCAGACCCGATTAAACGAAATTCTGACCGATTTCCAACCCTAACTGATATAATTAACAGTTAGCAATTTTAGGCTATATTTTAAATTGCTTAAAGATTTTTAGCCCTGAAAAATAACATTTAGTGATTTTTGGTATAAAAATTAACCAAAAATTTCTGCCAAAAATATATGCATGAGAATCAGAAGAAAAAAAAAATATTTTTTTATTCTTTAGGTCCTAGTCAGCAATTTTTCAGTCATGGGATGGGTCTTCCTGAATCAGTACTAAGCTAGGATTAATGTGTCTTATTAAAGTACACAAATACAGTGACACAGTTGAGGCTCCAACCTGTAACCTCTCGATCTCGAAACTAAGCCACTGAGCAAAAAGTTATGATTGCCTAATAATCATATTTAATCACAAAATTAATGTCACAAAAATGGCTATTATTGAAGTTTTTATTGTTAATAATTGATTAAGTGGCCAAAAATTTAATGATTAGCAACTTTCAGACCCTGCATCCAGAACCTCATGACTGCATGACCAGTAGAATATGAAGGGCACAAATAAGACTAGTCCATGATTATCCATCTCTCTGATAATATTAGGGGTACAGATATGGGGTAGTTTATGATGACTGAGGGTCTTGATGGGGCGATCTGATATTCACTATTCATTAAAAATATAGCCCATTATTCATCTCATTGTAAAATGTTGTTTTTGTTTGTTTGTTTGATTTGATTCTTTACGTCCACTCAACAATCTTTCAGTTATGCGGGACGTTTCTTCCTGGGTTTAACCAGTACTAAGCTAGGATAAATGTGTCTTGCTCAAGGACCACAACGCAGTGACGCCGGTGAGGCTCGAACCCGCTACCCTTCGGTCTCGAGTCAAGCACTCTACCACTGAGCGTTGTAAAATGTTGGGTTATTCATTAAAATATGACAAAGTATTCATTAAAATCTGATTATTCACTTTTCATTAATTTTTCTTCTATTCATTTGAAAAAAATAGGATTATTCATTATTTTTTAGGGCCTCATTATTCACAATTCATTATTTTTTGGCTCATTATTCACTATTCATTATAAACAAGAGGGCCAAGTGGCCCAAAAGCGCTCACCTGAGTTTTGTTTAAAGCTTACATATAGGTATCTGTAGAAAGCTGACCATGTCCCTAGCACAGGGCCATTTTGGCCCCAGGGGCATAACTTAAACAAACTTGTTAGAAGTCCACAAGGTGATACTACATACCAAATATCAAAGCTCTTGGCCTGATGGTTTCAGACAAGAAGATTTTTTATGTTTCTCCCTATATAAGCCTAAGTAAAGCATGTGATCCCTAAGTCGTGGCGTTTTTTGACCGCAGGGGTCTAATTTGAACAAATTTGGTAGAGGTCCACCAGATGATGCTTCATACCAAATTTCAAGGCTCTAGGCCTTGGCCCTTGTGGTTTCAGACAAGAAGATTTTTTCATTCTTCTCCCTATAAAATCCTATGTAAAACCTGTGACCCCGAGGCGGGACCATTTTTGGCCCCAGGGCTATAATTTGAACAAACTTGGTAGAGGTTCACTAGATGATACTACATACCAAAACTCAAAGCTCTAGGCCTTGTGGTTTCAGACAAGAAGATTTTTTCATGTTGCTCCCTATATAAGCCTACATGTATGTAAAACATGTGACCCCCGGGGCGGGGCCATTTTTGGCCCCAGGGCAATAATTTGAACAAACTTGGTACAGGCCTACTAGATGATACTACATACCAAATATCAAAGCTCTAGGCCTTGTGGTTTCAGACAAGAAGATTTTTTCATGTTGCTCTCTATTTAAGCCTATGTAAAACCTGTGACCCCGGAGTGGGGCCATTTTTGGCCCCAGGGCTATAATTTGAACAAATTTGGTAGAGGTTCACTAGATGATACTACGTACCAAATAGAAAGGCTCTAGGCCTTGTGGTTTCAGACAAGAAGATTTTTTCATGTTGCTCCCTATATAAGCCTATCTAAAACATGTGACTCCGGGGGCGGGCCATTTTTGGCCCCAGGGCTATAATTTGAACAAACATGATAGAGGTCTACTAGGTGATGATACATATCAAATATCAAAGCTCTAGGCTTTGTGGTTTCAGAGAAGAATATTTTTAAAGTTTTCATCTTGTAAATCTATTTTTAGCCTGTGTTACCTAGATATGCAATGGACCGGAACCATTTGAACAATTTTAAAAGAGGGTCATATAAGGATCATTCCTACAAAGTTTGGTCAAAACCCAACCAGTAGTTTAGGAGGAGAAGTGGTTTGAAGCAATTGTTGACGACGCACGACCGACATCAAACGATCACAATAGCTCACCATGAGCCAATGGCTCAGGTGAGCTAAAAAAGCCATTATTCACTAAACATTATACCCCATCCAGACCCTCGTGACTGTAATGCTCAGACAAAGGGAAAAAAGAACGACATATTAATATTTATTCCATATTTTTTGTTTGTTTTTATTTGTAGCTATGTACATTGTTAAATCTTACTTATTTTTTTTTGTCAAAATTTATCAACTTTTTGAATGCTGGGTAATTTTCATTATTTTTTGTCATCCAAGTGCTGAATCTCTTGTTGGGGCCATATTTTGGGCCAATTAGTAATGTTTCATACCAGATATCAAAAAATATCTGGGTGTCAAATAGTTTGGATCCAGATCAGGCCTGACAAATTCCGGGTCTTATCTGGGTCCAAACTGTTTGCAAAGATGACCGAAATTACCACTAGCAAGCAAAGAGTTATTATGCTAGAAGGTAATTTTGTTACCAGTAATGTAGCCCCTGATGAGATTTTGCAGTACGATTGATAACAAACTAAATCTTAGCCTGTCTGTCATGACTTTTGTCGTCTGTTTTCTCATGGGCAGTCTATACTGCAAACAATACTGACCCAGATAAGACTGTTTCTTTGGAGCAGTCTAATCAGGGTTCATAGTGTTTTTCTTCATTAAATAGTCTAGTCTCAACTACTCTTGAATATATGCAGCCAACCTAAAAACACACGAACCCTACCAAGGATTCAAGGTTTTAAAAATAGAGAAACATCAGAAATTACTTTTTGTCAGAAACTACACGACCTGGAGGTTTGTAATTTGGTATGTAGCATTCCCTAGTAGTACATCTACAAATTTGTTCAAGTCAAAAGACTACGGAGTGCAGTTACCATGCTCAGTACAAGTGTTGAGACCAAGGGGTTGCAGGTTTGAGCCTCACCGGATGCACTGTGTTGCAACATTATAGGTATCACATAGTGAATTCACTTTTAAATTTATTCAAAATATGGCTCTGGGGCCATTTTATCAATGATTGATAATAACACAAAAATGGTGTAGTACTCATTTTTTAGAAAATATGCAAATGAATTTTGTACCTGCTGTTTATCTTTTTCAGACAGAAAGCAGACTTTTCGGTCGGTTGACAAGGCTGGAAGAATGAGACCAAAGAGTTACAACACAGAAAAGCCTTCCAAGAAAGTATGCACAGGCATTTTCGAAGACAGAGATAGTGAAGATACAATGGTCAGTTTTCATGATGAAGCCAGTGCTAATGAAACTATCACTGAACATTCTGTGTCCAACAATAAGCAAACAGAAGAAAGTACTGTTTCAGATAACTCATGCAGCAAAGCAGATTACACAGAACTCTTTGACAACTTGACAGCAGATTTCAACTTTGGGGAAATGGATGAACAGGTAATATCAGAGGAAAAATGGAATGCCATGATGTTCCCACACATGACAGAACAAGAGGAGCTTCATAATGAAAAGAGTCAATCATACAGTGACAGTGACTCACCCATTTACCCTGGGCATTCACTTACGGTACAGACAAGCATGATATTGATACTGTTATTTTCATTATGTCACGGCATAAGTGGATCTGAATTGACTAACTTGTTGACACTGATAAGTCTACATTGTTTACATCCACACCCAGGCATCAGAAGTGCTTATATGTTTAAGAAGTTCTTTGCAGATCTTAAATCTCCTGTAACAAAACATTACTACTGTTCAAATTGTATGCTAGGTGTTTGTGAAACTGATACAGTTTGCCCAAATACTAGTTGCCAGTTAAATTTTACTTCTACAAAGACCAAAGGCTATTTCCTGGAAATGCCAATAGAAAGTCAGTTGAAAAACATTTTAGAAAAGAAACATACATCATCACTTCTTCAACAGAGGTTTTCGAGAGACAAGAAAGACAGTGATTGTATCAGTGACATTTATGATGGAAACATTTATAAATCTTTCTCAGGACCAGGTGGGCCATTGTCTGAAGAGTTTCCCTACAATGTGTCATTTACTTGGAATACAGATGGTGTTCCTGTTTTCAAAAGTTCTAAGTTCTCTATATGGCCATTTTACTTAGCCATTAATGAGTTACCATTTAAGCAAAGAATTCAAAAGGAAAACTTGTTATTTTGTGGTCTTTGGTTTGGAGAATCTAAGCCAAATATGAATTTATACTCCAAGCCAATGATAGATTCATTTAGGAAACTTGAGACTGAAGGTATTGCCATTAATATTAATGGAAATGAACATGTAAGTAGAGTTTTTTTAATATGTGGCACAGCAGATCTACCAGCCAAGAGTTTGGTGATGAACTGCAACCAGTTCAATGGAGCATTTAGCTGTATGCGATGCATGGATCCTGGAGAAACCTTCAAAACAGCAAAGGGTGGAAATGTCCATATATTCCCATTTGATGCTTCTAAGCCAGTCTCTCAGTCAAGAACAGGTGAAGGATGTTTGAATGATTCAATTCAAGCAACAAGAGAAAAGAAAGTTGTAAACGGAATAAAGGGACCGTCATTTCTTATGACAATACAATCATACGATTATGTTAAATCAAGTGCAATTGACTACATGCATGGGGTACTCCTTGGTGTTTCAAAACTGCTAATTAACTTGTGGATTGGAAGTACGTACAGTAAAGAGAAATTTTCTATCTCATCATATGTGGAAATAATTGATGAAAGACTTCTTCAAATAAAGCCACCATCATTCATTACAAGAATCCCCAGAACACTGTCCAATCATTTCAAATATTGGAAAGCATCAGAGCTGAGGGCCTGGTTGTTCTACTATTCCTTGCCGATTTTACTGGACATATTGCCACCTGAACTCTACATCCATTATGCTGCATTTGTTGAGGGAATATATTTACTTTGTACAGAATGTGTAACTCAAAATGATTTGAGGAAGAGTTATCAATTATTAGGATATTTTGTTCACATGTTTCCATCATTGTATGGAGAGCGGTATTTAACCTTGAATATGCATTCATTAATACACCTGCCTCAGTGTGTTGCTGATCTTGGACCTCTGTGGGTGTATTCCTGTTTTCCCTTTGAGGATGCGAATGGAACTCTTCTTGAATTGTTTCATGGGACACAAAATGTTGAAATGCAAATAATAAGTAGCATCAATATAGTTCAAAGTATGCCAAATCTATTATCTAGTGTAACAGGATCAAAATATAAAGACTTTGTGGAAAGACTTCAACCTAATACCAGACAGTGGAAGGGGGTATCAGAGAGTATTTTAACCAGTGTTCCACTTGGAAAGGGTTGTGACATTACACTGTCTCAAGCTGTCTATGCAAAGCTTGTGTCTGAGATAGGATTTCCTCCTTTAAATGTACTGTCATATAAGAGAATCCGCTTAAATGGTTCAGTGCTGTACTCCTCAACATATTCAAGAGTTTTTATGCGGAATACCTTCACTGTCAAATACTATGACTTGGAGAGTAAGAAATATAAATTTGGACGCATTTGTTACTTTCTTTTGGCTAGAAAATGTGGTTGTAAAGAATTATGTGAATGTGAATCTGCAGTATGTGCTGTTATGTTTGAACATGTGGAAGTGAAGAAGTCAATTGTAGGTGAACATTACCTGGATATTCAAGTGCCACACATTAAAGTTACCAAGAAGACAAACAGTTTAGTTGTTGTTAATGTGGATAAAATAACAACAGCTGTAGTGACTGTCAGCTTTAATGGTGATGAACAAATTCAGTATCTGTGTGATGTCCCAAATATGATGGAGTCTGACTAATAGTTGGGGAACCAAGGTAGGAAAAATGTAAATTTTGCATCCAAAAGTTAAACACCTGGATTTTGTATGGTTGCAAAGATAATTCTACTGTGTATCTGAAACCACTGTATATTTAGAGAACATATGAAAAATTTTACCAAATTTTATATGCATTCATATTGACAATATCTAGGATGGGATTGTTACATGCATGACATTTTCACATATTTGTAGCAGTCATAATGTCTCATGATTTAAGTCAGAATTTTGTTTCAGTTCAATATCTTGAGCTCAAAATTAATGATAGCTAGAATTTTACAAACTTTTATATGCGCGATCATATTGACAATATCTACGTAGGGATTGTTATACCTGTTATTTTTTATTATTATTTGTAGTGTAGAGTTTCATGGCCCTTGATTGGCTGCAGCGAGGCTATAGTCAGATTTTTTGAAATTGCTAGTTTTATCACCATAAAAAAACCTATCCGTCTCAGTTTGAAATTCAGAAATGTAATTGCATGGTATTTTCAAAGAAAAAATGTCCCTATAGGAAAACTATATTGGTGCACAAATGGCTGCCCATACTTTTAAATGCATTTGATAGTGTATAATTGTATTATGCAACATTCTTCTCATTACCGGCCTCCAGATATAAGTGCATAGTTGAAAATTATTTTTAATCTCAACCAAAACTAATGTTGTCGGCACTTAAATGGACATTTTAAACGAGATGGTTCCATTATGGTTCCTTTGAAGAACCAAAACACATGTTTATTAATAAATTAAAAGGATTGATAAGGGAAAAATCACAATTTCTATGCTAGAAAGTTTGCTTAGCTTGATCTCTGTGGCATACAAAATGTATTTTTTCGCCCATGATATGCAATTCTGGTCGCATTGCTATGTATACAGTGGTTTCATATTAAGGACAATTTTAGCAGATTATCAGAATACAAAAAATCCAGCTGTATAATTTTTTATCTCAGGTGCTAAATTTAGTGTTATATCTTTTCGAACGATACAGGATTTAGGTTCCTCAACTATACATATATGATTAACTGGGTAAATTTGAAACAGTATGTTCATTTTGGTTGTCTGCTGTTTTTTTTTGTTTTTGTTTTTTCCTCAAAAATTATTTCAGAAATACTCTTATAGTGTCAACAAGTTTAAATGAGGACATATTACAAATTGGATCCAGACCAGGCCCGATGTTTTGTTGGGTCTGGTCTGGGTCCAAACTATTCGATTTATTAAACTTTATTTTATTAGTATAATATATGACAAGTATACAAAGCAACACAGAATACCATTACAAAACAACCACAAAACAAATGGGATTCAACTATTTGTAAAGGTTATCAGCAGACCACTCTAGTTTATTTAAGTAAAGAGTTAAGAAAGGTCTATTATGTATTCTTAGCATTTATCATTATGACGTCGCGTCTGTGGGTGAAATAACGCCATGCAATAAAATGGATAAACCACTAGTGGTTTATAGATTTACGGGAAATATTATGACGTCCATAACAACGTTGCGATCATAATGACAAAATTATAACGTTTTTAAGCCAGAAATGAGATTTCAAAGTATTTGTCATATAACAAATAGAATCTAACATTCGTGCTCTTGTATTATTGAATTTATCAAACTCGTTGCGAAAAAGAGATAAAATGCTCGGCAAGCCTCACATTTTATCTCTTTTTCCCAACTCGTTTAATAAATTCAATAAAACATGAGCACTCATGTAAGATCCTCTATTTATAGTATAGCTCAGAAAATCAACCTTCATCTTGTTTTAAATGAACCAGGCAGCATGGTATGCGAACATGCTTAAAATAGAAGACTCCTATAAGCCTAGACTGGCACCAGTCCACTAAATGTATATAATTGCATAACTATGAAAAAAATAATTATTTTATAAAAAATCTATCCACTCTGATAGTCAATTTAGTGGACTGGAGAGTTAGC
>CAXHUL010000721.1:64200-88761 GCA_964019695.1 Loripinus fragilis
CGCTTTCAGCAGATGTCACAGATGTATAACTCTAACTTCACAGGCTCATTACACGCAAGGCACATCTGTGTATAAAAAAGTACCCATAAGGGTAGATCATAATTACAATAGTATACATTCAGGGGAGATCATCTAATTGTGGAATACTTTTTATATCATGAGGGACGTACATCTTTATTAGAGAAAATGCAATTTTTGAAAAAGGGTCCTTTGTTGGGATCGTTCAGTCACCACTTGCATACTCGAGTTTTACCAGTAGAGCAAGCATCCATATTAGCAACAGCAAAAGAGGCTGGTTACGCTAGGAGCATTTTGGTTCTTTTTTCAAAATTTACTTTTTCAAAAGATTATTCCAGGTACACTATTAGAGTGTCACTTGTTTGGCGTGATTTATGTCCAACTTGTTTGCAGTCATTGACAGACGAAAATAGGAAAGAGTTAGATGAGTCCCTGTTTCTAAAAAAAGTGCTATTAGAGCATGGGAGACTCACAGTTTGGTTGGTAATCTCCTTTGATCTGATTTGCTATGTGTTAATTATGACGCTTCAATAAATCCCATGAGTAGAAATCTCCGATCATATAATCATGTGCAATAATGAATATGAGCCAGCATGTGTCTGACATAGGGCCAGTTAAGCAAATATTTTCAGAGTAAAATTGTGATTATTTTATTATCGATCGGTTTTAACACGTGTTTTAGTGCTCAAAAGAATCATCCAATTGAGACGGTTCTTTTGAGTACCCACAGTATATGTTTTGGTTGAGAAATAAGATAAAAAATTAAGTTACGCACTCTTATCAGAAGGCCTTATGTGAGATTTTGGTACTTAATACATTGCTCAGCAATAAAGACTAAGGCCACCCTGTGCACATGCCAAAATCCTGTGCGCTGGGCCATATAGCTATAATATTTGCCTCTGTAGTAAACATCAAAATAAAGTCTCACGAGATTCCCCATTTAACAAGATGTTGACGTTTATAAAACATATTCAACAAGATTTTGATGCATTTTATACACATTTAACAAGATTTTGATGACTTTTAAACACATTAAATGAGGTTTTGATGACTAAAAGACGTATTTAACAAGATTTTGATGACTATTAGACACATTTAATAAGATATTGATGACTATTAGACACATTTAACAAGATTTTGAGGATTATTAGGCATATTCAACAAGATTTTGATGTTAATTAGACAAATTTAACAAGATTTTGATGACTAGTAGACACAGTAGGATTTATAAGGAAAACTGATATTTTGAAGAGTATATCTTATACTTGAGAGTGAATTTGTCAGAGGTGGGTTGCTCAATCAAAATATCACATAGCAATCAGTCATTCCTATCAGAAGCAAGCCGATATGGATTGATGCCATTTTAAAGAGAGTAAAGAAAATTTGGAGGAAAAAAAGATCAGCACATAGTGCATTTATTGTGGTTTCAGGTCTCCAGATAAGAATACGTATTGGAAAACTATTTTCTTTATTTCTCACCAAAACATATGTTGTGGGTACTCAAAAGAACCGTCTCCATGAGACCCAAAACGCATGTTTAAATTGATGGGTAGGAAAATAATAGCAATTTTATGCTCATAAAATTTCCTTATCTGGATCTATGGGTTTGGTGCATAATTCAAACCTTCCTCCAATTTTTCCAAGAACTGAACCCTTTCACTGCTGGCCGTAATTGTGGAACATGGAGGCAAGGGTACTTATTTATGTGAACAAGAAACAGTTTGGAAACGAACAACCTCATGACAAAATCAACAAAAAAACGGCATGTGCACCAAATGAAGACACTGACCACACTAGCCACCTGTCTAGTCTGATCTGTGTGTTTGCTGTGTAAACACATAGATGTGTAGCTAAGGATTCGTAGTAGATTAGAGCTGACAGCAAAGACTCAGGCTTATCAGAGCCTTTGTTGTGCGCTCCATGTATAGCTAATGCATCACAGCATATTTCTGATCATATTGGATGGATGCTCAGGCTGTTCTTAATCTTTGGTTGCTGGGTGCACATTCTACTCTTGATTTTGTGATAATGCAGCTCACAGAGAGAAATTTGAGAAAAATGGAAGGGAACACAGTACTAGAATTAAAGAACGATGGAACATATGTGTTCCCTCACTAGCTTTATCTATGTAAAGGACATTACCAATAGTGAAGTCAAAATCAAAATTGGTTTTATCATTTATAATAATAGTAGTTTTATAAGATTTCTAAAAAACTATGCCATACAATCACGGCCTCCAATCTCGGCCTCCTTCTCCAAAAAGAGCAGAGCGTAAAGTGAGGCGAAGGCCCTTCCGGGAAGCAGGCAGTGGGCAAAACAATGGAACACGGTAAGTTGTGTTGACACATTTTCAATCATAAGTAAGTTTTCAGCGCAAAACTCGAAAATCTAAGAATGCTATGCTTCGGGCAATTGTTCAAGCTATCCGTAGAGCATGCTGTTTGCACATTTGAACTTAGTTTGTCAGCGTGAGAGTTTTTCTCCCGTTGCACAGTTGTCCAAGAAACGGTGGTTCCCGCATGGTTTTGCCTTCTAACCAAACGTATAGTAGCGTTTGGACCCTTATTCATACTACCGAGGCCCCTCCACACCCATGTTGTCCCAAATGCAATTTTTCGAGATATTTCAATGATAATTGAGTGATTTAGAGCCAAATTTCTTTAGGAGCAGGAGGCGAAGGGCAGGAGAAGCAGGCTGAGAGAGGAGAAGCAGGCGGCGATGAAATCAAAATTTGCATTGATTTTGCTTATTTTTAATAGTATACTTATCCAATCGGTCGCTGGACATTTCGGCCCATAACAATTTCGGCCCATGTCAATTTCGGCCCATAACCAAATCGGCCTATACAATTTCGATGTTCGAATCAAACTTTAGCCACTATAGTACGAACTATAGTTCGATTCGAAGTGCGCCACTGTCGTCCGGGTAAGAGTTACACATACACACACAAATATTTTAAGCCGCATCTTAATCATGCGATCGATAAAGCAGCCAACAGGGCAAACATTTAACGCAACTTTGTAGGGACGTAATAGTTGGTAAACATTATTGAGAATAACTCATTTATAAATGAATATTCGGAAGACATTTTGTATATCTTATAAACATTTATTTGCGGAAAAAAAACATACAGTGTCAACGTTTTTTGATAGCGAAAATCTCAAAGAAGACTGAATGCGTCACCAGGACAAAATGGGTTTATAAAAATGAGATAAGTAAGTGACAAACCAAATGCTGTTTTTATATAAACGTCAAGAGTCGGCAAGAATGGGTTTATAGGCCCCCATCGGTAAAAAGATGTGTTTAAATAAATAATAATTATGTTGATTTAAGTAAGAGTCTGTCAATTTGGACTATCTATTTATGATTTATAGGCGTAGGAGTCTCGTAGAACGGTCAGTGGGGCGCCCCGATGTTCAAATTTCAAGGAACACTTGGTTTGAATTCCTTTTTTTTCTGCGTCTAAGTCTTTCGCACCATCAGTAATTGTTGCTCTTAATCAAAGCTTGAGAGGGGGTGGGTATAAAACAGAGGTTCGACCCAGTCTGAGATTTTTGATAATCCTTTTCCCAAGAACTTAGGGAGAAATTCACAAGTATCACTAATCTGTGAGCATTACATGATTCCAATGAGAAAAAAAGTGAACCACACATTACGTTGGTGGTGGCATTTAAAGCGAAGTTATTTCGATTTATTTAAATGTTTTGAAATATTCATACATGCAAGTTTGATATAGATTGGATAAGTATACTATTAAAAATAAGCAAAATCAATGCAAATTTTGATTTCATCGCCGCCTGCTTCTCCTCTCCCAGCCTGCTTCTCCTGCCCTTCGCCTCCTGCTCCTAAAAGAATTTGGCTCTAAATCACTCAATTATCATTGAAATATCTCGAAAAATTGCATTTGGGACAACATGGGTGTGGAGGGGCCTCGGTAGTATGAATAAGGGTCCAAACGCTACTATACGTTTGGTTAGAAGGCAAAACCATGCGGGAACCACCGTTTCTTGGACAACTGTGCAACGGGAGAAAAACTCTCACGCTTACAAACTAAGTTCAAATGTGCAAACAGCATGCTCTACGGATAGCTTGAACAATTGCCCGAAGTATAGCATTCTTAGATTTTCGAGTTTTGCGCTGAAAATTTACTTATGATTGAAAATGTGTCAACACAACTTACCGTGTTCCATTGTTTTGCCCACTGCCTGCTTCCCGGAAGGGCCTTCGCCTCACTTTACGCTCTGCTCTTTTTGGAGAAGGAGGCCGAGATTGGAGGCCGTGACAATATAATGGTTAAATCCAAAATAGGTGATTCTCACCAGAAGAATTTGCTTTATTTTCCTAAACTTCAGAGGGCTGTCCGGTGATACAAGTGCTCAAAATAAGCATCAGGATATATTGTCCGCGGAATGAGAATTCAAACAATGTGGTATGTGCGACCAGCAAAGGCTCAGACCAGCCTGCGCATATGCGCAGTCTGCTCAGAGCATTTGCTAATCGCTTGAATATTCTATGAGTGTTAGGCTACTGTTGAATATAATTTGGAGTTTCTAAGCTTAAAAGGAGGCTGCACAAGCTCGTCTGAGTCTACACTTGTCATAATGCCACATTGTTGGAAATCACATGTCGCAGCTCACATTAAATATAGAACTTACCTTTCTGTATGGAATTCGGGTATTGTTACATTGGTCAGGAGTATTTTTCAATTTAATCATCCATCCCACCTGCATGCTTTCCAATCCATCTCCTTTAAATAACAATCAAGTTAAACTTTCATAGGTTTAGATAAACAAAAGAATTCAGCATAAAATTGTAAATGTTTTCTTACCCATAAATTTTAGCATCTGTTTTGTGTGCTCAAAAGAAGCTTCTCATTGAGACAGTTCTTTTGAGTAACCACAACATAAGTTTTGGTTGAGAAATAAGAAAATTATTTTTCTGGTACGTACTCTTAACTAAAGTCCTGATTACTTTGATTCCTAGAGCAAAATTTGCAGATGGTCAATGCTATTCGAGGAGACACATATTGAACTGTCGGACACTGATATCGAATTTAAAAGGATATTCTGTCTGACAGTTTAAAATATTTTGCATTGAAGTAAAAGAATAGTTGTGCAACTTTATCACAGATTTTAGAATAAGTCTATGCTCCAAGTCACAGTATACTTATAAGGTATGTTGAAAATAAAGATTAAGGCCATTGGATATTATTTTTTGGATTTCTAACATGTTCTATTGACATGAAAATGAAATAACCATTTTGTTGAATAATGTTCATATCAGTCTTTGGAAAGAGGACATCCATCTTTATAACACAGTATTGGTTTTCTGCTATGAAGGAAATTGATAAGTAGGTGTGTTTTGGCTGTAATATTAAATGACAATGCCTTCATGTCAGTGAAAACACAGATGGTCGGTATATCATGGGTAGTGGTTTTAAAGCGGCATAGTCTGTAACTTTTGATCTTCTAATTTCAAAAAGAATGTTTTTATTTTTCAAGAACACGGTAAAAATACCCAAATTCAGGTAAACATTTTACCATTTTCGTAAATCTTAACAAGTTATCACTATCAAAACAACTGCATTTATGTTAAAATTCAACGGTTTAGAATTATTGGAGGGACGCAAATAATTACCAACAAGAGAAAAATACACTTCATTTCTTTATAAATTCACTTTTCCATGCAGTTTTCAGCTGTACTGAGCATTTTTATTGTGAAAACATAGCTTAATTCTACTTTTACAGATGATTTATAAAGAAAACAATTTTTTTCGAAAAATGTTCATAGTTACAGAGTATGCAGCTTTAAGGAGCTGTGTGTCACATTGGTTTAATGCAAATAGCAAATATATATCAGCCGCAACAAGAGATTTCAAACAATGTGGTATGTGCAACCTGCAAAGGCTCAGACCAGCCTGCGCATACGGGCAGTCTGATCAGAGCCTTTTCTGGTCGTTTGAGTAATATGTGACTGTTAAGCTACTGACTGAACATCATTTAGAGTTTCTAAGTTTAAAAGGAGGCAACACAGGCTCGTCCAAGTCTGCACTTGTCAAAATGCCACATTGTTGGAAATCATGTGTCACAGCTCATATATATTAAATCTGTGAGATGCTCAGCTGCATTAAATATGTGCGATGCACAGCATAGCTCAAAATGAACTTTCTCTATATCACAACGATATGATTTTCAATACATAGAGCCAAAGTCAAAGTTTCAGAGAGTTTCTTAATTCCAATATCATTCCTTAAAAGACTTGTGTTATATCATCAAGCAATATATTTGGTTTATTGATCTTCAATATGTATCATTGCATAAAATTTGTGACGCACGCTTTTTACAGTCGTGTTTCAGGCACAAACCTATGTATAAACAAATGCATTTCAAGTGTTGTTAATGCACGTATTTAAGGGTCACTACATGTAGTTGGTCCACTTATTACTCTTAAATAAACGCAAAAGAAACGCAACCGTTTTCAATCCAATTTTTCTTCGACATGGATCACAGGAGGTTAATTTCTTAATTATGTCCTGTGTTCCTGTGCATTGAGTAATGATTTGCCGTAAAATGGTTTTGATCACGATTTCCATTCTGACGTTATAATGACGTCAGTAAATTTCAACAAATGAAGTCTAAAAAGTGATGTCTCATTCGATTTGAAAACACACAGCTTGATCTGATAGTCAGATATCTTAACTAAAGGAAAACACTAAAACGGTTTGCAAGTTATTGATTATCAACGCTACCAGTCGCTGCGTTGCTGCCTTTCTTTATTGACGTCAACCTCCTTTTTTTTTAAAAAAAAACCGTCATTACAGACGCATTTTGTTCGATCATGTCGCGATACTTATGTCTTCTAAGCAATGTGTTGAGGGCTATATGGTGACATTAAAAGTTTTCGATTATTAACATTCGTTTGGATAAAAATGGCCAATTACGCAAAAAATTAAACTGACGCCATTTTGACAAAATAAACGTTGTCAGGAAACATAAAATTACCTGATTTGATTTTGACTACCCTTTTCCTTTCATAAACCGATATTGGTTTTAAACGTTTTTTCGCAAAATAGGCACAAATTTTTAGCTTTGTGACATTTAAAACGAGGCTTGCCTTACATTTCTCGTTGCAGCTCGCCAACAATAAGTCACAGCGGTCTGATTTTGGTGTTGTATGCAAAGCAAATAACGGTACGTAGCGATTTCATTATCGCTAGTTGATTTTTTTTAAGAAAAAGAATGAACTACTATTTTAGAAATAGTCGCGTTTCTTTTGCGTTTAAGAATATATTGCTTGGCACTCAAACGCGAATATTAATGAAAATGTCTAACCACCTGGTGACTATGAAATGGCGAAAAAATATAACATCTCCCTCGGAGCCTGAAGGATGTTAATTACATAGAAACCCCTATTAAAATTTTTGACCCATATAGTGGGTAGTAATAAGTACCTTCTCGATGAGAAGTTTTACATTGGGGTATGAGTATATTTTATGTGTGTCCTGAAATGTTTACCATTATTGTGCAGTTATATGTACAATAATCCTCATTTTACAATGCAAAGTGTTCCAAATTTCCTTTTATTTATATGAGTGATATATTTGCTGTGTATATGTGAGTGCGTGAATAGTCAAAGTTGATGGACTTTTTAATCCAGCTTCACACAATATGAGCCAGTATATAACAATACCAACACAATAATTGGACCAGTGCACGAGATTTCGGTACTTGTCGCATCAGCGAGCATCGAACGCTCAGCCCCCAGAGGGGGGGGGGGGTATTCTTTTTTTTTTCTACACAAATCGGCTTGGCTTTTTGGGGGGTTAAAATTTTGAATCTCAATATATTTTAATTTTTTAGAAAATATGACTAAATTTTGAGGTTTAAGATTTTTGCGGATATTTTGGGGGTCACTTCTGAATTGGATACTTTTTATGGGTTATTTCTTCAAATTAGGTACTCCTGTATGTGTTCTGTGATGAAATTTAAACTAATACACACCTAAAATGCCATTTAAACATGATTTGGAAGGTACATTTTAGGATTTTTTCTAAGTTTACGCTAAAATTTCAAATATAATTTGGGTATGCATAAAGTACCCAATATTTTTGGGGGTACCCCTTCGGACCAGATATGTTTTTGGGTACAAAGCAGATGCTGGGGCCAAGCCTATGTGTCAAGAAAAATTCAGAGTACCCCCTTGTGGCTCGGCCAGAGCTACCGCTGCTCGCATACACAAAATATTGAAGTGTAGGAATTCTCAGATAAAAATGCAGACTTCTAGCTTTGCTGATTACATCAGCAAGTGCGTTTCTCATAGGTATTTGCGCATATTTGATATATTGAAACGTCGTGTGTGCTGGTGCAATTCCTGGCCCAATTTTACTTTGCGCCCACCAAAGACTAAGATCACCCTGGACATCAACCCAGTCATATCAGATTCCTCTATATTTGCACCACATTGTTTCTTCGTGTGTAAAGGGAAGACCCTGAGCAGACTGCATGGATGTACCCAATAAAACAGCATGTGCAACCAGCTTAGACTCAGATCATCTTTGGCATCTGCTCAGTCTGCCCAGAGACTTCCCTGGCGCATATGGGCTTTGTGCTAAGAAACGCTGACTGTTTTGCATATGAACATCAAAGGCGCAGACCAGCCTGCGCATTCGCGCAGTCTGATCAACACCTTTGTTATTTATTCACTTTACGGAATGTATTATAACTCCACACCCCGCACGCAAAATTTCAATATTCTAGCTAGTCTCTGTAGTTGAGCAGGCTGATTTGACTCTTTACCAGGTCTCCAACCCCAAAGACAGGTTTTCTCGCACCGATGCCTTTGTCAAACCAAGGGCTTTAGCTTTCCATATAGCTCAGAGTAAAGACTCATATAATAAATTATTATTATGTTTTGGTTGATGTCCATCCGAATCTGTATCTTTGCTGGTGGCATATGTCATTTTGTTGGTATTATCATCCACTGACATGAACTTTAGTGGTACACTATTCTTATGAAGACTAAACAAGTTGGAATTTCCAAATGGGCCGTGATGCGACAATACCTGTCTTCGGGGTCTCCGACAAAGCAGGACTGAAACCAGCCTCCTCAGCTACAGAGACTAGCTAGAATATTGAAATTTCGCTTGAAGCCAGTTTAGATATGATACTTTCTAGGAAGCGAATATCAAATGCGCTGATCGGTCTGCGCGGATGTGCAGGCTAGTCTTCGCCTTTGTTGTTCGCAAACCCCCGAAGACAGGTTTTGTCATGACAATGCCCAAATTATATTGTATTCATATCCCTGATGGTTGTTTTACCTCAGCACATACTGCAGGCACTGACGAGATGACTCAGAACTGCATTATGTGGCATCTAACCACGGCCTGGAATATCTAAGTATTGAGCCTTTACTTGGGTTCCTGTTAAAAAGGCAAACAGAGATGGCTTACAAAGAACATTCTGATCTGGGTCTGCGCTGTTTACCTATAAAGGAGCAGCCAGGCAGTCATACCCCGAATTTTGAATTCAGACAGAATGTTCCGATTGTGTTCAAAATTTTGAGGCACTTATGTATGCTCTTTAACCCATTTATGGCTAATGTAATTTCCCACCCTTATCAATTGGACTAGTCCATTTCCAATTTAAGGAATGTTGGGTTGTAAATTTTAATTTCACTCAATTCTTATAGATTCATTCTGAAAGCAAAAAGTCAACAGACCAGATCAGACGCTGCGTTCTGCGGCGTCTGATCTGGTATGCACTGTTTGCCGATGTCCCATAAAAAGGAGACTAAGCTTATATGGGTTATAATCTTCTGATTTTAACTATTTATAGACTTGTTGATTTTCAATGTAAATAGTGTTATTGTTATTGCAATAAACTTAATGCATACTTCAAGCTGTTTTTGCTTTTATTTTTACTTTTGACCTATGCTTGGTAAATACAGTATAATCTGTGTAAAACGGCCACTCAAAAATAGACAAAACAAAGATCTTAATGACAAATGTTTGCTTAATGAAGGTCATGTGTATTGCAGAATGCTCCCCCTGGAGCATTCTGCAATATTTTTGACCTGCATTAAGCGATAATTTGTCTTGAAAACCAATTTTCTGTCTTTTTGAGAGTGGCCGTTTTACACAGGTTTGACTTTACCAAAGTTTTGGTCTCTTGACTCTTCCAGAGAGTTCGATGTAGCAAAGATCCAGAAATATTTCAATCGAAGTATTTCAGTCCTACCTAAATCCATTTGCTAAAGGTCAAAGACATAACCCACTACTGTCCTGCCAGCCTAGAATGACAGTGACGTCATGTTTTGTTTACAATTGCTAAGTAAAACATTAACTTATACACTCCACTTGAGCTAACGCGAATCGAAATATCACTTGTGTATTAATTATATCCGCAGGATAGGATTAATACACAAGTGATATATCGATTATTAGTCCCTTATAACTTTGTAAACAAAATATGAAGTCAATGTCACTCTTGGCTGGCAGGACAGTATAGTCTGCCAAAATTGACCTTAGACTGATTAATTTTCGCCAAAATCTTCTCGATATTCGTGCGTTTTCGTGGAGTACTCCGACCTTGGTCACGCTTTCACAGAGAATATGAAGAATTAGATAATGTCAATTCGTTAATGCAAATGGTCTGATAGCCTAGTGGTTAGTTGACTACTTACAAATCAAGCATACCTGGGTCGAAACCGGGAATGAACTTTTTTTATATAATTGTCATATGCTTTTTAATTTAAGTTAATATTGTTCGTATATTTTACATCATCTTGTGATAAGCTTTACATCTTTCATTTGTATTCAGCCGCTTTTGTATTCATTATACCCTAAGTTCCCCACTCTTTCCTTGTCAGCTGATAACATTTGCAATTAGTTTGGACCCAGTTCAGTACCAACAAAATGTCAGTTCTGATCTGGATACAGACCATTTGACTCTCTGATAGTGTTCCTGTAAGAATTTTTGAAAAAAGTAATTTTGATTAAAAGTCAGCAGATGATAACAAAAGTCTTAAAAATATTCAGCGTGCAAAGAGTTAATCTCATGTAGGCTTATTGAAATTAATCACGGTGCTGTATTCGTTACATAAACGCATGCCAAATTCAAATAAATGTATCCAGGTGTGCACAAAATCAAGAATAAAGACGAAGAAACTAGCAAATCGAAAAAAAAAAAAAAAAAAAACTTAAATGCTACTGGACTCGAACCCACAACTTTGGAGTGCTAAAACACTCAACTATCCACTAGGCTATCGGGGAATGGTGATTAAGTTTTTTCAGATTAGTAATTGTACAACAATTTAAAGCGCGCTTTTTACGAAGATTCACGAAGACTGAGTGAAAGGTCATTGAATATTCATATGGCTCGGGTCAATTTTGACAATCAATACGTCTACAACGTCCAAATTCGAGGGTCTATTATCTCATTTATGACTGCATCCACAGCTATGGCATTCACTGCAACGCATATCAAGAGTTTCTCCTTTGCAAAGACTGTGGACATCTCCAAGGTAAACATACATCCCTCAGCCAAAGGGCATGGGCAGGCATTGTTTACTTTTTAAAATGACAGTGGCGATGTTTTGTTTACAAAGTTATAATGGATTTAGAATCGATATAATACTTGTTTATTAATCCTATCCGCAGGATAGGATTAATACACAAGTGATCTCTCGATTCGCATTAGCTCATGTGGAGTGTACAAGTTAATGTTTTACTTAATAATTGTAAACAAAAATATTTCGTCACTGTCACTCTCGGTTGGCACGACAGTATGTCTACCTCGTCCAAATTCGAGGGTATATTATCTCAATTATGACTGCACCCACAGCTATGGCATTCACTGCAGAGACTGTGAACACATCCAAGGTAAACATACATCCCTCATGCAAAGGGCAAGGGCAGGCACTGTATAGTAGTTCTGCTGATTTTATAACTCATTCATGGCCCTTGATACCATTCAGTTTCCCCATGCAGTATATGCGACATACATGTTAGGTGTGTAATATCTATCACAAGTGCTGTGAAGACCTGCCATCGAAGGACATGCCCTATCTGAGCCGTTCAAACGTCATCTGGCATTACTGCAAATGTGACAGCATAAACGTGGACAGCTTCACTTTTAATAGTTTTGTCTACATATTATTTTTTTACTCTAGATCTACATGTATATACATTGCATTTCATTGCATCACATTCAAATCAAATAAAAACTTGCTGGATTAATTGAGCAAACGTTTAATAGAGATGGGCTCTCTTTATTTGGTTTGTAATGAAAAAGACGATTTTTCACTTCGTAGCAATTACAAATATACACATAATTATTGGTCATATCAGAAAGTTTGTGACGCTCTCCATTATCGTTTGGACAATATAGCTATAATGCACAAGCTTGTTTGTGCATAATCGTTTGGAAATGTTGTTTATGAGATTTAATGTAGAACGCGGATAGATGGTTTAACTATTAACTATGTAGTTTCTAATTAAACATTTAACGACGATACCACAAAATGTAGTCCACTCAAATAATAGAGTTCAAACTATAAAGGTAAATCCTTTTAATAGCTGGTTCTAATTATAAAATTTAGAACATATTCATTCTTATTAAGTCTGTAATTCTCTTCTATGGTAAAAGGTAAGTCCAGTTTTCACAGAAAGTCAGGAAATCGCCATTTAAGTTTATGATAAGTGTACCTGAGTTCACTAAAAATGGTTTAAATGTCATTTATTCTAAATGTATTATGCCCCCTTCCTCCAAGTTGTCGCTGCTACAGTTTATATACTATGCACAATAAATTTTGCAATTGTTTTGTATGGGTGAGCCCATCCACATCAGATCTCAAGTTTCATTTGCTGTCATGATGATACAAGTGCCGATCATCTGACAAGAGTACCCATTTTTTTTTTAAAAAAATACAGAATTACAAAACGCAGCGGCCATGCTAAAGTGACGTTTAATTTTAAGACTAGCGGGTACGTGGGTATTTCTGATCATTTGGGGAAGCCAAACGTGGGTATTTCTGACCATTGGGGGAAGCCGAAACCATTTTCAAGCGATTGTTTGGTCAATATAAACCCCAAAAAGCATAGCAAATGCTGAAATTTTCTGAATTTTCTCAGAGAAACAAACGACCAAGTTTTCACAACTTGACGTTTTTATTAATGAGTTTACATTATCGCATTTAAACGATGTTTCTAGTCGGTTTTCTTACACCACATTAATATGTAAAACTGTTTGATGTCTTCCAACACATTCAGACAAATAAAAAATGTAGAATGAAACATCTTCACGGCTACAGAGCATGAGCCGAAAGATAAAATCTGTTGTCACCGTTATCTCGCAAATGAGTCACACCATTTTCAGTAACTTAAGGTTCTAAGCAACCATAAGATGAGTTACACTGTGAGCCGATGATATCTTTGTAAACTGATTCTCTGTTGAATTGAAACACCAATGAACATTAGGAGTTTAATCAAATGATGTCTACGGTTTGACGTCATTGGTGGCAACTGATTTTTTCAGCATGAAATCTCTATCACATCTGTCACATAACCAAATTTTATAGGCGTATGATGCATGAGGAAGATGAAAGACCACCAAACGAAAACTCAAATGCTTATCATTTTTGCATTACTTACAACGGATAGGAATTTTGATTACTGACCCCTCCTGCAATTCTTGCTCTCCTAAATGCATATTTAAAAGATGACGTCTGCAAATTCGTGGATATTTGCCTAAGATCCTGTTCTCGTCAGTGCAATTGAAATTGTTCGATATCACACAAAGGTGAGCACAAAAAGATGCGAAACATAAGAAATTGCTAAACTTATTGTGCATTGTATAAATGTATATGCATCTGTTCCAATCACAAAAATCACTAAGTTGTAAAAATTTCTTTGACATTTTTCACTGCTCGTGATCAACAAAGCTACTCTGATTGCTAAAGATATAGACATTAAAGTTGTCATATCAGTTGAGATCACTATGACTGGTCTCGATTATCAGTTTGATATCACTAATTGGCATATTAATTGTCAGAGCAGTGAAATATACTTCCTTGCTTTGAGGAGTGATTATAATCAACAGCCCATAGCAATTCTAGTAGCACTTTGATCTCTTTTCCTGGACAGTGACCCAATGTATTTGTTTATTTTCTATGACAATTCAACTAAAACACTAAAAATATAACCAAGAAATGATAAAACTTTACGAACCCTATTTGCATGCATTTTTACAGGATAAAATGTTATTAGATTTGGCTCTTAACTGCAGAGTCAAATTGTAGGTATTCCAATGGGTACACATTGTGCTCCACTTGTTGCAGATTTGCTTTGTTTTGTTATGAGAGAGACTTCAATGTATCTTTTTGTGACAAGGAGGGGCCGCGGGTTCGAGCCTCACCGGCGTCCCTGCGTTGTGGTCCTTGAGCAAGACACATTTATCCTAGCCTAGTACTGGTTCAACCCAGGAAGACCTTTCCCTGTTTAAATGAAAAATTGTTGATGGGACGTAAAGAATCAAATCAAACAAACAAAAATAAATTAAAGTTGAGACATTGGCAAAATGAACAACTAAATAGATATACGAATTATCTCATTTGCATATTCATGAATATTAATGAGAACTAACGAAATAACAGAAAATTGGTCAAAAACTTAAGGGGGTATACCTACAAAATTACCTCTACATCAGCTGCTAATTATCTTATACTACAAAACTGGATACCAAATAAAATTTGAGACAACCATTTGACCAAAATAAGGGTAAATTTGTAGAAAAATTAAGGTTGTATACTTACAAAATTACCTGTATGTCTACTACTAACTATACAAAACTTTGAACCAATAAAATTGAGACATTGCATTTTGCCCAAAATGATTAAATATACGAATAATCTAATTTTGAATATCCATGAATATTAATGTAAACATAATAAGAGAAAATTGGTAGAAAATTAAGGTGGTATACCTACAAATTTACCTGTTCGCCAGCTGCTAACTATCCTAAACTGCAAAAATTGCAATCCAATTAAGATGACGTAGCCATCGGACCAAAATGATTAAACATACGAAAACCTAATTTGAATATTCATGAATATTAATGGGAAAATAAGAAATAAGAGAAAATTGGTAGAAAATTATGTGGGGTATACCTACAAAATGTCCTGTACGTCTGCTGCTTACTAACCTAGACTACAAAACTTGGTACCAATAAAAGTTGAGACATTGCCATTTGACCAAAATGATTAATTATGAGAATTATCTAATTTAAATATTCATGAATATTAATGTAAACATAAGACATAAGACAAAATTGGTAGAAAAATTAAGGTCGTAAACGTTCAAAATTACCACGACGCTTGCTACTAACTATCCTATCTTACAAACATTGGTACCACAAAAAATGAGACATAGCCTTTTGATCAAAATGATGAAATATCGAATTCTTCAATTGAAATATTCATGAATATTAATGAAATCATAGGAAATAAGAGTAAATTGGTAGAAAAATTAAGGGGGGTATACCTTCAAAATTACCTATATGTCTACTGCTAACTATCGTAGATTACAAAATTTGTTACCCAAAATAAAGTTGAGGCATTGCATTTTGACCAAATTTATTAAATATACGAATAATCTTATTTGAATATTCATGAATATTAATGAAAACCTAAGAAATAAGAGAAAATAGGTAGAAAATTAAGGTGTTATACCTATCTAAATTACCACGACGCTAGCTGCTAACTATCCTATCTTACAAGACTTGGTGTCAATAAAAGTTGCCACAATGATAAAATATACAAATTATCTAATTTCAATATTCCTGAATATTAATAAAAGCATTAGAAATAAGAGAAAATTGGTAGAAAAATTAAGGGGGTATAACTTCAAAATTACCTATATATCTACTGCTAACTAACGTAGGCATTGCATTTTGACTCAAATGATTATATATACGAATCCTCTAATTTGGTGATCATGAATATTAATGAAAAAATAAGAAATATGAGAAAATAGGTAGAAAAATTAAAGTGGTATACCTACGAAATCTCCTATACGTCTGCTGCTCATTAGCCTAGACTCCTAAACTTGGTACCAAATAAAGGTTGAGACTTTGCCATTTGAACAAAATTATCAAATATGCGAATTATCTAATTTTGGTATGTATGGATATTAATGAAAACATAAGAAATAAGACAAAAATTGGTAGAAAAATTAAGATGGTATACCTATTTAAATTACCACGACGCTAGCTACTAACTATCCTATCTTACAAAACGTGGTACCAAATAAAAGTTGAGACAATGTCATTTGATTATAATGATAAAAATACGAATTATCTAATATAAATATTCCTGAATATTAATAAAATCATGGGAAATAAGAGAAAAATGGTAGGAAACTTATGGGGAAATACCTACAAAGTAAGTAAGGGTGCAAAGATCATGAATCGATACAATCAAGTACCACACCTGACCCAGGATACCAATGGGAAAGTGACAAACTCAAAGTAAGACACCACAAACGAGAGCCAAGATGTCAGTCCTTTCCCAGCAGGTGAACACAAGGCACATATAAACAGACGCGCACAAATGCATAGCAAACACAAGACTGAACAAAAACATAAAAGATCCACAAAAAAAAGTACTGCCTTTGAACGGTCAGTAAAATTACTGGAGGGCTTAAACCGGTTTCATGGCGCCAACCTCACCCTTAATTCAGATGTGGATCTAGACACATAGATACTTGGTTTGCATGAAAGACCCCTAACTTATCAATGCATCATCTCCTAGAACATATAAATCAAGATATAACAAGGAGATAAAGCAAAGATAAGAACTCAACAGTAAATAAAACTGAATACCAGAGCAAAAGAAATCCAACAGGTAAACCCCCGTGGGTCCAACAAACAGCAAAAGCATCAGGCCCCTACCATCTCATCAATAGATAAGTCTTTAAGCCGGAACCGTCATAGAGCCTGACGTCAAACCCACGGGCGTACAATTAAAGAGGAAAGAAAAGTTGCCAATTGTAATTGGGCTGACCACCAAGCATGCAATCGGTTGCAATATATTAATGTTATAGCCAATCTTTTTATAACGAGCTGCGCTGAAAAATTATTAGAGTCAACAATCTTCTTCAATGTATACACCAAGTCACCATAGGAATCAGGTTCCGTAAGTCATTGGTGCAAGAGAGATTTAAGTCCAACCTGCCCTTCACTATAGTGTAGATTTTATTTTCTTGTCCTTTGAGGTCATGAGTTTCATATTGGAACTTTGAAACTATTAGAGGGTCACTGATGAAGCCTAAATGGCAGAAACTAGCTAGTCTGGCCTAGGAAATATGCACACTCTAGTTTCAGTTCTTTGGTGCAGTCATTGCTTCCAAGGGATACCCTTTTAAGAACATATTTGACTTCACTACAGCTGGTGACTGGGACTGTGTGGCGGCGGTAGAACGTCTCCCTGCCCTTCAATATAGCGTAGATTTTATTTTCTTGTCCTTTGGGATCATGGGTTTCATTGTGGAACTTTGAAACTATCAGAGGGTCACTGATGAAGCCTAAATGACAGAAACTAGCTAGTCTGGCCCAGGAAATATGCACACTCTAGTTTCAGTTCTTTGGTGCAGTCTTTGCTCCAAGAGATACCCTTTTAAGAACATAATTGGGATTTAGATATCAAATCATAGTATCGTCTATAAAATTTAGAAAAGGTTTTGCGAATTTATGATACCGATAGCCTTGTTTAAGAAGTTTCTGGGTTAACAATTTATTGCGAGTGTTAAAGTCAGCAACATAGCTTAATGCTCTAGCAAATCGAATGAGTTGAGAGATAAGACTCAATAGGATGTAGAGTGAGGAACGTCACCATCTAAAAATTGGAAATTGACAATTTCAAAATCAAAGTCGTCACGTTTATCATATTTTTTGGTAGAAACAATATCATTAGAAATTGTCAAATGCAAGTCTAAAATGCGGCTTCGGTGTCAGAGGTATTGGCTTTATTAATTTGGAGCCCTGAAGGGTATATTTTATTTACCAATTTGTCAAAATAAAGATTATTAATGTTTGAAATATCGTCCAAATATCTGGATGTAGTGTTAAAAGCACCAATAACATCAATAACATCAGCCTGCTTATTATCAGAAAGAGACATCATAAAGTCCCTCTTATAACAAAATCTGCAACCAGGGGAGCACAATTAGTGTCCATAGGAATCCCAACTACTTGTCTGTACAGCTTGGTGCCAAATCGAATAAATATGTTGTCCAACAAAAAGGTCAGCGCATCACATACATTTTGACATGACCATGCATGATATTTTTTAGGTTTTTCTGAAGTAAAAAGTGCATTTCTGTCATTACATGCAAGGTAAGGAGAGCCTTCTCTCTGGAAGGTTCTGTCAATAAGATCAATAAGTTTATTATATAACTACAAAAAATACCCATTGATACTACCTATTTTCCTACACAAAAATACAAAATCCTGTATCACCCTACTAGCGTTTTCTGATTCCGTATCACCATCCTCCATATTTTACCCACGTCGAACTACTTACACTGGTACTGTATTTGGGTAAAACCCACCAACGGGCCTGAATGTGAATCAAATATTAACGATGTCATTGTTTTCACTGTTCTTTTTTAACTTGTTCGAAAGAAAGACACAACGTTAACGGTTGTCTGCACTTTTGACGCCACAAATGACGTCATATATAAGCGATGACGTTGCATAACGTTTCTGTCTTCCACCACTGGAACAGGAGGAGCTAGAGGTACAAAAAATGAAAAATTATAGAAAAACACAATAAATGTGGTCCAAAACGTTTCCTTACGGTCTAATTAAGAAAACGAGTACCCACACTTTATGTTTTTGTTCATTTATAAGAAAGTTACAGACGTTTGAAATTCCGAGGTGGACTCGAGGAACAGGATTTTCAAAATGGCGGCATTTCAGCAAGGAACAGCTGATGTATTACTACTCAGATAAAAACAGGACGTGTCTTCCTGCCACATCACATAGATCTGCCGTATTATTTCCTTACATTTGTGCAATTGCATGTATTTTATAAAGTCGTTCTGGCCTTGTTCTTGTTATTTTTTGTAGGTATATAATAAATACATCATTACTTTAGTAACTTGATCCGATGGGTCGGATCACGTCTCGTGGGTGCGCCAGGAACGACCGGATCACACTCGACTTCGTCTCGTGTGATCGGGTCGTCCCTGGCGCACCCACTCGACGTGATCCGACCCATCGGATCAAGCTACTAAGTAATAATGTGTATTTATCTTTCAAGGTACCTATATGTCTACTGCCAATTATCGTAGACTGCAAAACTTGGTACCAAATTCAAGTTGAGATATTGCATTTTGATCAAAATGATTAAATATACAAGTTATATTATTTGAATACTAATGAATATTAATGAACACTTAAGAATAAGAGAAAATTTGTAGAAAATTAAGGATGTATACGTTCAAATAAGTTAGCTTCTAAATATGATTAACTTCAAAACTAGGTACTAAGTAAAAGTTGAGACATTTTCATTTGATGAAAATGATTAAAAATACAAATAATCTTACTTGAATATCTTATAAATATTAATGTAAACATAAGAAATAGTACAAAATTGGTAGAAGAATTACAGTAAAATTTGGTACCAAATAAAAGTTGAGATACAGGTATGCGACCCTATGCTTACATGTATTCTAAATATCTAGTTGTCATATTGACGAATATTAACCCAGCGGGAACGAGTCTGTTGATTCAATGTTGATTCAACGTTGACAATATAAGTTGAAATATGTTGAAAATATATTTGAATTTGAAACTTGAATAAACGCTGACATACAAACGTTGATTCAACGTAGACATACAAACGTTGATTCAACATTGACATTCAAGCATTGAAACAACATTGATATTTCAACACTGACTCAATGTTGAATCAAAACTGAACCAACTTTGATTCAACCTCACCTTTAAATCAAATACAAATATGTTCTTAAAAGGTTATCCTTTGGGAGCAAAGAATGCACTGAAGAACGCTAAATTAAATTCAAATTTTAAAAAAATGCCAAATAAAAGCTGAATTAACGTTTCTTCAAGCATATCATGAGGCTAAATCAAGGCAGATTCACAATGTAATGCATCTATCTGACAATTGGGGTGCAGCAGGCAAAAGCCAGAGGTAAGAAAATAAATCGGCAACAAGGAAATAATAAACCCCAGCTAAAAATGTGAGGTCTAAACACTTGAAAATGTATGATCCATTTTAAGAATTGAACCACATCATGAAAAAGCCTTCTTTCCAGAAGGGACAGGTCATCTACAAACATGTAGTGACAATGCAACTGATCAGAGTCAGAGTTCTCACTAGGATTTTGAAAACAGAAGTTATTGAATCCATTCCTGGAAAAAATGGGAGGCAAAACTGAAAAGTTGAGAGTTTGATCCAACAAACTTGGCAGTTTTAGCTGAAATATGAATGTTTTATGTATTATTTCAAAATACTTGTGAGAACTCTGGCATTGCATCAGTGTGTCATACCGACTGTGAACCCAGATGTTTCGATTTTCATTAACACAAATTAAATAGTTGATTTTGTTTTTATTCATCAAAATAATCACTTCATACAAAAAACATTAAACAAACCAGTGTTGTCTGCTTATTATGTCTTATGTGCATTTTAAAATTTTCTCTAGAATAATTTCATCATGTAAGCAAACACTATGAGCACTGATCAGACTGCTCCTAAGCAGTCTGACCTGGGTCCATACTGTTTGCAATATGGATCACAAAATTACACCAAATTTACTCCAAAATAATTTCATCATGTAAGCAAACATTATGAACCAAGATCAGATGGCTCATTAGACTGATCTGGGTCCATACTGTTTGCGATATTATATAAGTATTACATATAATTTCATTTGGTCATTAGCAGATGACAGTATACTATTTAACAAAGAGTGGTGTCTGCTTATTACAACTGCTGCATATTTTCAATTTCCCCCAAAGCAAATCTTATCATGTAAGATAGCACTATGAACCCTGATCAGACAGATCCTAAGACGTCTGACCTGGGTCAATACCGCAAAGTTGGTACTAAATTTTCACTATTATTGTAAGGTCTGCACCTGTCGAATTTCAGTCAAATATTCAATTTTCTAAAAATTGCCTAAAATTGTGGAGAAACACTTCTTTTAATGAATATAACAAAAATTTTGCCAAAAAAAATTTTCTTAGCATAATTTAAGATAGTACAAAATTTTCACTATTTTTGTAAGGGTGCGCCTGTCCAATTTCCGTCAAAAATTCAATTTCCCAAAAAATGCCTAAAATTATGGAGAAACACTTCTTTTGAAGGGTGGAACAAATATTTTTGCCAAAAAATATTTTCTTATTACAATTAAAGATAGTACAAAATTTTCACTATTTTTGTAAGCTCCAGGCCTGTCGAATTTCAGTCAAAAATTAAATTTTCCAAAAATTGCCTAAAATTGTGGAGAAACACTTCTTTTTATGAGTGGAACAAATATTTTTGCCAAAAAATATTTTCTTAGAATAATTAAAGATAGTATAAAATTTTCACAATTTTTGTAAGGTCCGTGCCTGTCGAATTTCAGTCAAAAATTAAATTTTCCAAAAATGCCTAAAATTGTGGAGAAACACTTCTTTTAATGAATATAACAAAAATTTTGCCAAAAAAGCTTTCTTAGCATAATTTAAGATAGTACAAAATTTTCACTATTTTTGTAAGGGTGCGCCTGTCCAATTTCGGTCAAAAATTCAATTTCCCAAAAAATGCCTAAAATTATGGAGAAACACTTCTTTTGAAGGGTGGAACAAATAATATTGCCAAAAAATATTTTCTTATTACAATTAAAGATAGTACAAAATTTTCACTATTTTTGTAAGCTCCAGGCCTGTCGAATTTTGGTCAAAAATTAAATTTTCCTAAAATTGTGGAGAAACACTTCTTTTTACGAGTGGAACAAATATTTTTGCCAAAAAATATTTTCTTAGAATAATTAAAGATAGTATAAAATTTTCACAATTTTTGTAAGGTCTGTGCCTGTCGAATTTCAGTCAAAAATTAAATTTTCCAAAAATTGCCTAAAATTGTGCAGAAACACTTCTTTTGATGAGTGGAACAAATAATTTTGCCAAGAAATATTTTCTTAACACAATTTAGGATAGTACAAAATTTTCACTATTTTTGTAAGGGTCGCGCCTGTCGAATTTCCATCATAAATCCATTTTTTATAAAAAATGCCTAAAATTGTGGAGAAACACTTCTTTTGATGAATGGAACAAATAATTTTGAGAAAAAAAAATTCTTTGCACAATTAGAGATACTACAAAATTTTCACTATTTTTGTAAGGTCCGCGCCTTTCGAATTTCCGTCTAAAATTCTATTTTCAAAAAAATGCCTAAAATTATGGAGAAACACTTCTTTTGATCAATGGAACAAATAATTTTGAGAAAAAATATTTTCTTAGCACAATTAAAGATAGTACAAAATTTTCACTATTTTTGAAAGGTCCGCGCCTGTCCAATTTCCGTAAAAAATTAAATTTTCCAAAAATTGCCTAAAATTGTGGAGAAACACTTATTTTGATGAGTGGAACAAATAATTTTGCCAAAAAATATTTTCTTAACACAATTTAGGATAGTACAAAATTTTCACTATTTTTGTAAGGGTCGCGCCTGTCGAATTTCCGTCATAAATTCAATTTTCCAAAAAATGCCTAAAATTGTGGAAAACACGTCTTTTGATGAGTGGAGCAAATAATTTTGTGAAAAAATATTTTCTTAGCTCACTTAAGATAGTACAAAATTAACACCATTTTTGAAAGGTCCTCGCCTGTCGAATTTCCGTCAAAAATTCAATTTTCCAAAAAATGCCTAAAATTGTGGAGAAACACGTCTTTTGATCAATGGAACAAATAATTTTGAGAAAAAATATTTTCTTAGCACAATAAGAGATAGTACAAAATTTTCACTATTTTTGTAAGGTCCGCACCTGTCCAATTTCCGTCAAAAATTCAATTTTCCAAAAAATGCCTAAAATTGTCGAGAAACACTTCTTTTGATGAGTGGAACAAATAATTTTGCCAAAAAATATTTTCTTAACACAATTTAGGATAGTACAAAATTTTCACTATTTTTGTAATGTCCGCGCCTGTCGAATTTCCGTCAAAAATTCAATTTTCCAAAAAATGCCTAAAATTGTGGAGAAACACTTCTATTGATGAGTGGAACAAATAATTTTGCCAAAAAATATTTTCTTACCACAATTTAGGATAGTACAAAATTTTCACTATTTTTGAAAGGTCCGCGCCTGTCCAATTTCCGTAAAAAATTAAATTTTCCTAAAATTGCCTAAAATTGTGGAGAAACACTTATTTTGATGAGTGGAACAAATAATTTTGCCAAAAAATATTTTCTTAACACAATTTAGGATAGTACAAAATTTTCACTATTTTTGAAAGGTCCGCGCCTGTCGAATTTCCGTCAAAAATTCAATTTTCCAAAAAATGCCTAAAATTGTTGAAAAACACTTCTTTTGATGAGTGGAGCAAATAATTTTGTGAAAAAATATTTTCTTAGCACAATTAAGATAGTACAAAATTAACACCATTTTTGTAAGGTCCGCGCCTGTCGAATTTCCGTCAAAAATTCAATTTTCCAAAAATTGCCTAAAATTGTGGAGAAACACTTCTTTTGATGAATGGAACAAATAATTTTGAGAAAAAAAAATTCTTTGCACAATTAAGGATAATAAAAAATTTTCACTATTGTTGTAAGGTCCGTGCCTGTCAAATTTCCGTCAAAAATTCAATTTTAAAAAAAATGCCTAAAATTGTTGAGAAACACTTCTTTTGATGAGTGGAACAAATAATTTTGCCAAAAAATATTTTCCTACCACAATTTAGGATAGTTCAAAATTTTCACTATTTTTGTAAGGTCCGGGCCTGTCGATTTCCGTCAAAAATTAAATTTTCCAAAAAATGCCTAAAATTGTGGAGAAACACTTCTTTTGATGAGTGGAACAAATAATTTTGCCAAAAAATATTTTCTTACCACAATTTAGGATAGTACAAAATTTTCACTATTTTTGTAAGGTCCGCGCCTGTCGAATTTCCGTCAAAAATTCAATTTTCCAAAAAATGCCTAAAATTGTGGAGAAACACTTCTTTTGATGAGTGGAACAAATAATTTTGCCAAAAAATATTTTCTTACCACAATTTAGGATAGTTCAAAATTTTCACTATTTTTGTAAGGTCCGCGCCTGTCGAATTTCTGTCAAAAATTCAATTTTCCAAAAAATGCCTAAAATTGTGGAGAAACACTTCTTTTGATGAGTGGAACAAATAATTTTGCCAAAAAATATTTTCTTACCACAATTTAGGATAGTACAAAATTTTCACTATTTTTGTAATGGTCGCGCCTGTCGAATTTCCGTCAAAAATTCAATTTTCCAAAAAATGCCTAATGTTGTAGAGAAACACATCTTTT
>CAXHUL010000722.1:10000-53000 GCA_964019695.1 Loripinus fragilis
CTAAGTAAAAAAATTGTGAATCCCTTTTGTGTCCGGGTCACAATTAATGAAAAAAGGGCCCTTTTTTGGTCAAAAATGTACCCTTGTCTGGTGAAAGGCTAGGGGTTGGGTCTTTTTTTTACAGTAAAGTAGTGGGATTTTACAAATAATAAGAAGAGATATATTGTTAGTATTTTAGGTAAAGAAAGGGGCCCTTAACATAACAAAAGGGTCTGTATAAATCTCTCAAAAGGGACAAAATTCGCGAATTTCGGATTTTTGACCAAGGGCCCTTTTTACGACCACCTGTCCCCTTAACCTGCAGTTATACACCTTAAAATGATTAAAATGATAATAATATATATTTTTGAAGAGAACCATTTAAAAATTAGGACCCATACCTTATAATTAGGGTCTTAATAATGCGATAAACAGCGAATGACGTTCGCGATATTCGCGAATTTCGGAAATTCGACGACAAAATTTCACAAACCCTAACCAATGTTCTGAGACATATAGAAGTCTTACCTGGGTGTTTAAAATTATAATTGTAGTATCAAAATAAAGCTCATTAATCATTCTAGGGGACCATGTAATAACTAACGCCATTTAGGTCTTTTCTGGGCCCACAGGGGCTGTAAAAAGGGCCCATACCCAAATTGTACGAAATTTACCTACCCGTTTTCTGGGGCTCGAATCTTAACCTTGGAGCTATATATTGGTTGAAATTGAGTTTTAGAAGTAAGAAGAGGGTCTACGCTTTAATTTGATACCACAATCAGAATTATTGAGGCATTGGTTGGCCGGCTAGAGCCGTTAGAGATATGTGCGTATTTAGACAATACTTTTATCGTTTTTCAGTGAAAAATTCGGCGACAAATCACGTGGGGGTCGTTTCTGGGTTTATCATGGCATATTACCAGAACCCACACACTTTAAAATGCTTTAAAACGTTAGATCATACCTACATCTAGAGTACAGGGCCAAAAGTTGGCCCATCAGGCACTCTGTGGGCCCTCCAGAATGATTACACAGGGACTAAATCGAGATTTTTGGCACTTTTATATAGCCATTTACGGGGCTCGAACCCACGCCTAGAAGCCAGACAGTGGTATAAATTGAGCATAAGCACAAAGGAGAGGGTCTAAGCTTTACGTTGATACCAGAAATAATATTTTATAGACATTGATCAGCGTGTTACAACCCGTAGAGATATGCATATATTTAGGTTCGAGATTCGAAAAATCTCGCAACAAATTGTAAGTTTATCACCTATTATTGCACGAAAGTGAATAGCTTGGTGCAGGCTATTCCGAATAGCTACGTAGTTTATTTTAGTATCAGATTAAAGATCAGACTATGTACTATGTGATAAAATTTTATTTAAAACACTACCGAGCTTCAAGATCGAGTTACAAATCCCGCAAGGTGCGTAGGATAAGTTCGAAAAATGCGCGATTTTGCCCTTTCTTTTTATTTTTACAGCCCTTTTTGACAAGGGTTGGACCTGTTATTAACATGTTTCGCTTGCGCAATATAAGTACGTATTATTTTAAGTGTTTTAGAGTATGTGGGTCCGGGTATTATGGCAGGGGGAGGGTCAGAAAGACACCTCGCGGTTCGTATTTCGGAAATTCTCGTACGAAAAAACAAGTTTATCACCTATTTATATGCGAAAGTGAATAGCTTGGTGCAGGCTAATCTGAGCGTCGACAGGGCTGATTCTGGTATCAGATTAAAGATCAGACTATGTACTATGCGATAAAATTTTATTCAAACCACTACCGAGCTCCTAGGTCGAGGTAAAAATCTCACAAGGTGGGTCGGATAAGTTCGAAAATTGCGCGATTTCGCCCTTTCTTCTTATTTTTACAGCCCCTTTTGATAAGGGTTGGACCTTTTAATAACCTGTTCCCCTTGCACTATATAAGTACCTATTATCTAAAGTGTTTTGGAGTATGTGGGTCCGGGTATTATGGCAAGGGGAGGGTCGGAAAGACACCTCGTGGTTCGAATTTCGGAAATTCTTGCACGAAAATACAAGTTTATTACCTATTTATATGCGAAAGTGAATAGCTTGGCGCAGGCGTATCTGAGCGTCGACAGGGTTGAATTTGGTATCAGATTAAAGGTCAGACTATGTACTATGAGATAAAATTTTATTTAAAACACTACCGAGCTTCAAGATCGAGGTACAAACCCCACAAGGTTCGTAGGATAAGTTCGAAAAATGCGCGATTTCGCCCTTTCTTTTTATTTATACAGCCCTTTTTGATAAGGATTTGACCTGTTATTAACATATTTCGATTGCGCTGTATAATAACTTATTATTTTAAGTGTTTTAGAGTATTTACGTCCGGGTATTTTGGCAGGGGGAGGGTCGGAAAGACACCTCGCGGTTCGTATTTCGGAAATTCTCGTACGAAAAAACAAGTTTATCACCTATTTATATGCGAAAGTGAATAGCTTGGTGCAGGCTTATCTGAGCGTCGACAGGGCTGATTCTGGTATCAGATTAAAGATCAGACTATGTACTATGTGACAAAATATTATTCAAACCACTACCGAGCTCTTAGATCGAGGTACAAATCCCGCAAGGTGGGTCGGATAAGTTCGAAAATTGTGCGATTTCGCCCTTTCTTCTCATTTTTACAGCCCCTTTTGATAAGGGTTGGACCTTTTATTAACCTGTTCCCCTTGCACTATATAAGTACTTATTATCTAAAGTGTTTTGGAGTATGTGGGTCCGGGTATTATGGCAAGGGGGAGGGTCGGAAAGACACTTCGCGGTTCGAATTTCGGAAATTCTTGCACGAAAATACAAGTTTTTTACCTATATTTACGCGAAAGTGATGAGCTTGGTACAGGCTTTTCTGAGTAGCTACGGGCTTGATTTAGGTATCAGATGAAAGGTCAGACTATGTACTATGTGATAAAATTTTATTTAATCCACTACCGAGCTTCAAGATAAAGGTACAAATCCCGCAAGTTGCGTCGGATAAGTTCGAAAATTGAGCGATTTCGCTCTTTCTTTTTATTTGTACGGCCCCTTTTGAAAAGGGTTGGACCTTTTATTAACCTGTTTTCCTTGCGCTATATTAGTACTTATTATTTAAAGCATTCTACGGTGTATGGGTCCTGGCAAGTGGTCAGTGGAACCGTCCCAATCACGCCACATGATTCTGGATTTTGGCCGATTTTGGCCCCTTCTCTTAGGCTGTGTAGACCCTTTTGATCAGGGGTTGGCCCTTATTTTTATTTAATTCTCTTAACAGATATACGTACTACTGAAATAAAGCGCATTAGGGTGTATGGATTCAAAAATAGTGTGCAGGGAACCCTCAGATCAACCCCATAATCCTAACACTGAGCACCCCCACTTTAAGGCTCAACCCCGGACCCTCTTACCCATATAAGCACATTGGTGGATTATTTATTGGATAGATTTTATTATTCTGAACACAATGCCAAAAAAATTATGCAAATCGGACAACAATTATTTGAGTTATTGAAAAATAATCATTTTTTATACTAAGGGAAGCAACCCCATTTTTTCAAAGGGAGATAATAACGTAAAATTGGACGTTTCACAACCCTAACCCCAAAATTGTTTATTCATTTATATGAAGGGTACTAAAGGTCTCCCTGCTCAGATTTGAATGTAATTATACATTTATTACCCAAGTCTAAGTGATGCAAGCCCAAAACAGCCAAATCCCCACCGTGTCGTCCATGGCATCACTCCTGCTTAGGGATTGACCTTATGGGGTTGACAAAAATTTTTATTTCATTATCATTTTTGACCATACTCATGTATCAACATCCATTTCAGTGGCAAATAGTTCACTGAGAAGAACTCATACTGATTAAAGCAAAAAATAATAATTCAAACTACATTAAGCCGAATTTCGACTTATCCAAACTTTTTGTATCCTAACACCTACTCATATTAAATCACCCAATATATAAATCAATTTTAGTGGTATTTCATTGATTGTAGATGGCAGAGAATACTCATACTGCTTTAAACCAAATAATAATGCGCTACTGAACCCTGTTTTTAAATAATCTGAGTCAATTTCGACTTATCCAACCTAAGTTTGATTCTGTCAGCTCCTAAAATATTATGACTCAATATATAAATCCATTTTATAGTTTATTATAGTAGGCAGAAAACAAGTACCCAAATCATACTTGAACCTAGTTTTTAACCAACTTAAGTCAAATTTCGACTTATCCAAGAGCTTTTATATTTTACCCCTTCTGATATATTATACCTCAATATAATAATTGATTTAAGAATGTTATAAATGATTAAAGTAGGCAGAGAACGACTCATAATGCTTAAAGTCTAAAAATAATGGTTATAACCTTATTTTGATGTATTTTAAGTCAAACTTCGACTTATCCAACTATTGTTTCTTATACCATTCCCTTCTATGATATCATAACTCACTATAAATAACCATTTCAGTATTTCATTGTACGCTCAGAAAAACTTATACTGCTAAAAGTAAAAAAAAAATGTTTAAACCCTGTTATGTCAAATTTCGACTTTTCCAAACTAGTTATATTCCATTAACTTCTCAAATATATGAACTCAAACTATAAATACAGTTTAGTGATTTATCATCGACTATAGCAGGCTTAGAACATTTCCAAAATGTGTATAGCCAAAACTTATACTTTGAAGCCTGCTTTGAGTTAATTTCAGTAGAACTTCGACTTTATTTAGTAGAACTTCGACTTAGCCATGTTATTTTTTATTCCACTCCCTTCTCATATATATAGGCTAAATACATAAGCCTGAATCAGAATAATACAGTTGATTATAGTAGACAGAGAACAACTAATACTGATAAAGACCAAAAAAATAATGCCAAATTTAACCCTAACCCTGTTGTTACGAATTTCGGTCAAATTTCGACTTATCCAGACCGATTTTTAATAATATAGCAGCTGTATATTGTCTAAGGGTAGTAAAACTTCAAATAAATACAATTTACAACATCTTATTATCGCTTTTAGAGCCAATTTTAGCGTTTTTTTTGAAAGCGTAAAAATGGACGTTTTTGTAGGGTTCAGGGTTAAATATCACTCATTTGAACCGTATCATGCCTTATAGACGCGTCAAAATGCCTTAAAATGGCTGCAACTAGGCTTCAGAGATGATTTTATGACAAAACGTCCAATTTTACGCCAAAACGTCCAATTTTACGCGTTTTCGTCCATTTTTACGTGTTCCAGTTTTGAAACGTCCAATTTTACGCCCAAAACGTCCAATTTTGATATAGGTGACCACAACCCTAACCCTAACCCTAACCCTAACCCTAACCCTAACCCTAACCCTAACCCTAACCCTAACCCTAACCCTAACCCTAACCTACTAACCCTAACCCTAACCCTAACCCTAACCCTAACCCTTAACCCTAACCCTAACCCTAACCCTAACCCTAACCCTAACCCTAACCCTAACCCTAACCCTAACCCTAACCCTAACCCTAACCCTAACCCTAACCCTAACCCTAACCCTAACCCTAACCCTAACCCTAACCCTAACCCTAACCCTAACCCTAACCCTAACCCTCACCATCATTTAACCTCATTCTTATTTAGATACAGAAAATGAATGCAGGGACACTTACAATCCAAAATCATCAAAGTACCTCTTAGAAATACTGAAGCTGACAAATATTTACATTATGGTTTCAATTAGACCAGTAATCCTTCAAGGGCATCCACAAAGCTAAGAAATGTGTATATAGAAACATGTGAAGCGAAACAGGCATATTTATAGACACGAAAATATGTGACACAGCATGGTCACGTTTTCGCCTTCGCTTCCAACAACTTTGTCATGATAAAATTGACTGAATTGATCACTGACCCTTTACAGATACGTACACTATATTATGCAAAGGTTTTTAGCATAAATAAACTATAATTACCTGTAGAAAATGAAAATTAAGTGTCTGGAGAACTTTTTCTGTTTTTGGCGCTGTTTTCAGATATTAAGAGAGAGTAACTCTTCCAGTACTGTAATGACCTATGGCTGCGACTGAAAATTATAAAGCATTATACATAGAAATGTCTATAAATGGAAAGCAGATTTGCAGTCTTGTTGTTGTATCAAATACTTTTTGTTAGTCCAATTCATGTTTTAACATGCTGATGCCTTTTGAAAGCTATGTATACAATGGCATAATTACGTTACATTTTAGAAAAACACATAAAATCACCCTGCCTATTTTAACTAGTTTCATTTGACACATATGTTATACAGATTACTGGTTGATCGTTCTATATAAGGTATTTGACTGGCCTTTCTATATCCACAAAACGTATCTTCCTATCTTAAATACATTTCTGTTATAAGTTGTTGAATAGTATACTGCACAAAATATTTTATATCTGAATTAAGAAGCGTAGACCATATAAAAGCTAATGGGTATGATGAGGAAATAACACAATTACACTCTCAGACCAGCCCATGGCACCATTAGGAAAAGCAACAGTTAATCAACGGTAACAATACACTAAGACATTAAGGGAAAAGCAAGTAATAGATTAAACTTTTATCAAATAGCAACAGCTTTTTCTTATTATCACTCGCTGTTGAGTTTAATGTATAAAGTTTTACCAAAGTGCAATGACCTTCATTTAACGTCATTGGCTATGCGTTTAAGAAATAAACTTTTTAATGTAAGACAAAAAATTTCTGAAGTAGACAACGTGCGGCTAAAAAGACATAGTGTTCGCGAGACGCGTGAAATATCAACAGTTATAGTGTTCGCGGGACGCGTATAATCTTGAGATTTCTCGTCAATACGAGAACTGAAATATTAAAGGGCCCAATTTTTTTTCCTATGAGAACTTAAGCTATATGTTAATCATATTCTTTACGTCTTTTATTTCTGACTAGTTGACGTACATCTAGAGCAGGACACTCCAAGATTGATTCTAATTGAAATGATCTTGGAGTGGCAACTTGCCCTAGTATAGGATGGTCAATTAGCCAGAAATAACAGCGTAGGTGGTGTCATTGTATGTTAATGTGTTGTTGATGTTTTCTTAGTACATAAAGTACTGAAAAGTTTTTGCTAGTTGTGTGCATTATTTTTTCCCTGGTAGCATCGTCATCGCATAAAGGAATTTTCCAATAATATTTCCCCTCTTCCTTCCTGACCGGCTTTATGTCGTAACAATCACCAACAATCTTCAAATAACATAATGATCTACGAGAGAACACCATACAGTTTCATTAATCGCCAATAATCTTCATTTAACTCAATGAGCTATGGAGGCAGCCTATAAAATAAATTAACCACCAATAATCTTCATTTAACTCAATGCACTATGGAGGCAGACTATAAAATTTCATTAATCACCAATAATCTTTATTTAACTCAATGAATGAGGGAAGCAGACTATAAAGATTCATTAATCACAAATAATATCCATTTAACTCAATGAACTATGGAAGCAGACTATAAAGTTTCATTAATCACCAATAATCTCATTTGACTCAATGAACTATGGAGGTAGACTATAAAGTTTCATTAATCACCAATAATCTTCCTTTAACATAATGAACTATTGAGACAGACTATAAATATTCATTAATCACCAATAATCTTCATTTAACTCAATGAACTATGAAGGCAGACTATAAAGTTTCATTAACACAAATAATCTTCATTTAACGTAATGAGTCATGGAGACAGACGATAAAGTTTCAATAAACGCCAATTATCTTTTTTAAACTCAATGAACTATGGAGGTAGACTATAAAGTTTCATTAATCACAAATAATCTTCATTTTACTCAATGAACTATGGAGGCAGATTTTAAAGTACCATTAATCGCCAATAATCTTCATTTACCCCAATGAGCTATTGGGGCAGACTACTAAGCTTCAATAAACGCCAATAATCTGCATTTACCGCAATGAGTCATGGAGGCAGACGATAAAGTTTCAATAAACGCCAATAATCTTTTTAAAACTCAATGAACTATGGAGGTAGACTATCAAGTTTCAATTATCACCATTAATCTTCGTTTTAGTCAATGAACTATGGAGGCAGACTATAAAGTTTCATTAATCGCCATAAATCTTCATTTAACTCAATGAACTAAAGAGGAAGACTATAAAATTTCATTAATCACCAATAATCTTCATTTAACTCAATGAATGAGAGAAGCAGACTATAAAGATTCATTAATCACAAATAATCTTCATTTAACTCAATGATCTATAGAGGTAGAATATAAAGTTCCATTAGTCACCAATAATCTTCATTTAACATAATAAACTATGGAGTCAGACTACAAAGTTACGATAAACGCCAATAATCTTCATTTAACTCAATGAGTTATAGAGGCAGACGATAAAGTTTCATTAATCACAAATAATCTTCATATAACTCAGTGAACTATGGGAGCAAGCTATAAAGTTGCATAAATCACCAATAATCTTCATTTAAAACAATGAGCTATGGAGGCAGCCCATAAAATTTATTAATCACCAATAATTTTCATTTAACTCAATGAACTAAGGAGGCAGACTATAAAATTTCATTAATCACCAATAATCTTCATTTAACTCAATGAATGAGAGAAACAGACAATAAAGATTCATTAATCACAAATAATCTTCATTTAACTCAATGAACTATGGAGGTAGAATGTAAAGTTTCATTAATCAAAATAATCTTCATTTAACATAATGAACTATTGAGACAGACTATAAAGTTTCATCAATCACCAAAAATCTTCATTTAACTCAATGAGCTATTGAGGCAGACTATAAAGTTTCATTAATCACCAATAATCTTCATTTAACGCAATGAACTATGGAGGCAGATAATAAGATTCCATTAATCGCCAATAATCTACATTTAACCCAATGAGCTATTGGGACAGACTACAAAGCTTCAATAAACGCCAATAACCTTTTTTAAACTCAATGAACTATGGAGGTAGACTATAAAGTTTCATTAATCACCAATAATCTTCATTTAACTCAGTGAACTATGGAGGCAGATTATAAAGTTTCATTAATCGCCAATAATCTTCATTTAACCCAATGAGCTTTTGGGGCAGACTACAAAGCTTCAATAAACGCCAATTATCTTCATATATCGCAATGAGTCATGGAGGCAGACGATAAAGTTTCAATAAACGCCATTAATCTATTTAAAACTCAATGATTTATGTAGGTAGACTAAAAAGTTTCAATTATCACCATTAATCTTCGTTAAAGTCAATGAACTATGGAGGCAGACTATAAAGTTTCATTAATCGCCATAAATCTTCATTTAACTCAATGAACGTAGGAGGAAGACTATAAAATTTCATTAATCACCAATAATCTTCATTTAACTCAATGAATGAGAGAAGCAGACTATAAAGATTCATTAATCACAAATAATCTTCATTTAACTCAATGATCTATGGAGGTAGAATATAAAGTTCCATTAGTCACCAATAATCTTCATTTAACATAATAAACTATAGAGGCAGACTACAAAGTTACAATAAACGCCAATAATCTTCATTGAACTCAATGAGCTATAGAGGCAGACGATAAAGTTTCATTAATCACAAATAATCTTCATATAACTCAGTGAACTATGGGAGCAGGCTATAAAGTTGCATAAATCACCAATAATCTTCATTTAAAACAATGAGCTATGGAGGCAGCCCATAAAATTTATTAATCACCAATAATCTTCATTTAACTCAATGAGCTATGGAGGCAGACTATAAAGTTTCATTAATCGCCATAAATCTTCATTTAACTCAATGAACTTAGGAGGAAGACTATAAAATTTCATTAATCACCAATAATCTTCATTTAACTCAATGAATGAGAGAAGCAGACTATAAAGATTCATTAATCACAAATAATCTTCATTTAACTCAATGATCTATGGAGGTAGAATATAAAGTTCCATTAGTCACCAATATTCTTCATTTAAAACAATGAGCTATGGAGGCAGCCCATAAAATTTATTAATCACCAATAATTTTCATTTAACTCAATGAACTAAGGAGGCAGACTATAAAATTTCATTAATCACAATAATCTTCATTTAACTCAATGAATGAGAGAAACAGACAATAAAGATTCATTAATCACAAATAATCTTCATTTAACTCAATGATCTATGGAGGTAGAATGTAAAGTTTCATTAATCAAAATAATCTTCATTTAACATAATGAACTATTGAGACAGACTATAAAATTTCATCAATCACCAAAAATCTTCATTTAACTCAATGAGCTATTGAGGCAGACTATAAAGTTTCATTAATCACCAATAATCTTCATTTAACGCAATGAACTATGGAGGCAGATAATAAGATTCCATTAATCGCCAATAATCTACATTTAATCCAATGAGCTATTGGGACAGACTACAAAGCTTTAATAAACGCCAATAACCTTTTTTAAACTCAATGAACTATGGAGGTAGACTATTAAGTTTCATTAACCACCAATAATCTTCATTTAACTCAATGCACTATGGAGGCAGATTATAAAGTTTCATTAATCGCCAATAATCTTCATTTAACCCTATGAGCTTTTGGGGCAGACTACAAAGCTTCAATAAACGCCAATTATCTTCATATATCGCAATGAGTCATGGAGGCAGACGATAAAGTTTCAATAAACGCCAATAATCTTTTTAAAACTCAATGATTTATGGAAGTAGACTATAAAGTTTCAATTATCACCATTAATCCTTGTTAAAGTCAATGAACTATGGAGGCAGACTATAAAGTTTCATTAATCGCCATTAATCTTCATTTAACTCAATGAACTTCGGAGGAAGACTATAAAATTTCATTAATCACCAATAATCTTCATTTAACTCAATGAATGAGAGAAGCAGACCATTAAGATTCATTAATCACAAATAATCTTCATTTAACTCAATGATCTATGGAGGTAGAATATAAAGTTCCATTAGTCACCAATAATCTTCATTTAACATAATAAACTATAGAGGCAGACTACAAAGTTACAATAAACGCCAATAATCTTCATTGAACTCAATGAGCTATAGAGGCAGACGATAAAGTTTCAATAATTAACAATAATCTTCATTTAACTCAATGAACTAAGGGAGCAGAATTTAAAGTTTCATTAATCACCTATAATCTTCATTTAATTCAATGAGCTATGGAGGCAGCCTATAAAGTTCATTATTCACCAATAATCTTCATTTAACTCAATGAACTAAGGAGGCAGACTATAAAATTTCATTAATCACCAATAACCTTCATTTAACTCAATGAATGAGAGAAGCAGACTATAAAGATTTATTAATCACAAATAATCTTCATTTAACTCATCGAACTATGGAGGTAAAATATAAAGTTTCATTAATCACCAATAATATTCATGTAACATAATGCACTATTGAGACAGACTATAAAGTTTCATTAATCACCAATAATCTTCATTTAACTCAATGAGCTATTGAGGCAGACTATAAAGTTTCATTAATCACCAATAATCTTCATTTAACTCAATGAACTATGGAGGCAGATTATAAAGTTCCACTAATCGCAAATAATCTTCATTTAACCCAATGAGCTATTGAGGCAGACTACAAAGCTACAATAAACGCCAATAATCTTCATTTAGCGCAATGAGTCATGGAGGCAGACGATAAAGTTTCAACAAACGCCAATAATCTTTTTAAAACTCAATGAACTAAAGAGGTAGACTATAAAGTTTCAATTATCACCATTTATCTTCATTAAAGTCAATGAACTATGGAGGCAGACTATAAAAGTTTCATTAATCGCCAAAAATCTTCATATAACCAAATGAACTGTAGAGGCAGACTACAAAGTTACAATAAACGCCAATAATCTTCCCTTAACTCAATGAGCTATAGAGTCAGACGATAAAGTTTCATTAATCACCAATAATCTTCATTTAAGACTTTGAACCATGGAAGTAGACTATAAAGTTTCATTAATCACCAATAATCTTCATTTAACTCAATGAGCTATGGAGGCAGCATACAAAATTCATTAACCACCAATAATCTTCATTTAACTCAATGAACTATGGCGGCAGACTATAAAATTTCATTAATCACCAATAATCTTCATTAAACTCAATGGATGAGTGAAACAGACTATAAAGATTCATTAATTACAAATAATTTTTATTTAACTCAATTAGCTATGGAGGCAGCCTATAAAATTCATTAACCACCAATAATCTTCATTTAACTAAATAAACTATGGAGGCAGACTATAAAGTTTCATTAATCACCAATTATCTTCATTTAACTAAATAAACTATGGAGCCTGACAATAAAGTTACATTTATCACCAATAATCTTAATTTAACTCAATGAACTATGGAGTCAGACAATAGAGTTTAAATAAACGCCAATAATCTTCATTTAACTCAATGAACTATGAAGGCAGCCTATAAAGTATCAATAATCACCAATTCTCTTCATTTAACACAATGAACCATAGAGGCAGAAGGTGAAGTTTCAATAAACGCCAATAATCTTCATTTAACTCAATGAACTATGGAGGCAGACTATCAATTTTCATTAATCACCAATAATGTTCATTTAACCCAATGCACTATGGAGGCAGACAATAAAGTTTCATTAACCACTAATAATCTTCATTTAAGTCTTTGAACTATGGAAGTAGACTATAAAGTTTCATTATTCAGGAATAATCTTCATTTAACTCAATGAACTATGAAGGCAGACAATAAAAATTCAAAAAAAGTCAATAATTTTTATTTAAGTCAATGAACTATGAAGGCAGACTATAAAGTTTCATTTATCACCAATAAAAGTCTTTTTTTTAATTCATGAACTATGGAGAAAGACTATAAAGTTGTATTAATCACCAGGTATCATTATTTAACTCCATGAACTATGGAGGCAGACTATATAGTATCTTCAATCACAAATAATCTTCATTTAACTTAATGAACTATAAAGGCAGACGATAAAGTTTCAATAAACGACATTTATCTTCATTTAACTTAATGAACTATTGTGGCAGACTATAAAAAGTCATTAATCACCAATAATCTTCATTTAACACCACGAACTATGGAGGCAGACTACAAAGTTTCAATGAACGTTAATAATCTTCATTTAACTTAATGAACTATTCAGGCAGACTATAAAGTTTCATTTATCACCGATAATCTTCATTTATCTTAATGAACTATGGAGGTAGACTATAAAGATTCACTAATCACAAATAATCTTCACTTAAATTAATGAGATATTGAGGAGGACGATTTAGTTTCATGAATCACCAGTATTCTTCATTTAACCCCATGAACTATGGAGGCACACAGCAAAGTTTAGTGTAGCGCCAATGACCTTCATATTACACAATGAGCTATGGAGCTATGGAGACCAACAATTAAACTTCAACGAACGCCAATAATCTTCGTTTAACATCATGACCTTTGGAGATGGACAATACAGTTTCATTAAACGCTCATAATAATCATTTAACATTATGAGTTATGGAGGCAGACATGTTTCATTAAACGCCAATAATCCCCAGTTAACCTCTTGAGCTATGGAGACACACAATAGAGTTTCATTAACCGCCAATAATCTTCATTTAACATCATGATCTATGGTGGCAGACAATACTCTTTATTCAACATCATGACCTTGGAGACAGACATTAAATGTTAATAAACGCTGATAGTCATTATTTAAACAATCAAAAACAATACTCATCATTTAACATAATGGAGATGAATTATGAAGAATCCACCTTCAAGTAACAGCCTTCGTTTCACAGTGAAAAGCAAATGTTTAATTGAAAGCAATCACCATTATTTAATCTCATTCTTATTTAGGTACAGAAAATGAATGCAGGGACACTTACAATCCAAAATCATCAAAGAACCTCTTAAAAATACTGAAGCTGACAAAATATTTACATTATGGTTTCAATTAGACCAGTAATCGTTCAAGGGCATCCCCGAAGCTAAGAAATGTGTTTATAGAAACATGTGAAGCGAAACAGGCATATTGATAGACACGAAAATATGTGACACAGCATGGTCACGTATTCGCCTTCGCTGCCAACAACATTGCCATGATAAAATAGACTGAATTGATCACTGACCGTTTACAGATACGTACACTATATTATGCAAAGTTTTTTTTAGCACAAATAAACTATTATTACCTGTAGAAAATGAAAATGAAGTGTCTGGAGAACTTTTTCTGTCTTTGGCGCTTTTTTCAGATATTAAGAGGGAGTAACTCTTCCAGTACTGTAATGACCTATAGCTGCGACTGCAAATTATAAAGCATTATACATAGAAATGTCCATAAATGGAAAGCAGATTTGCAGTCTTGTTGTTGTATCAAATACTTAACTACACTATTTAAATATTGCTCAATATAATCATTCAATGGTTGGGAGCGTTTGTCTTTTTTCAAAGATCAAAACATCACATAAAATCTATAATTGTGCCGATCACTAACCGTAACTTAAAGATAGATGCAACAGCATAAAATAGTAAGAGAGAATATTTTGTGGACCATATTCATGTTGTAAGAGCAACATCCACTGAGCATTTTTCAACTTGTTAGGCTTCTGCAATTGGGGCGTTAGTGTGCGAGAGCATGTTACGCATGTTACCCCACAAGATATTTTAAAGAAAAAATAAATTAGAACAAAAACATTATATAAAACATGTCAGTTAAAATACAATGTAATTCTATTTGTTAGTCTTATTTATGTTTTTAACATGCTGATGCCTTTTGAAAGCTATGTGAACATACAATGGCATAATTACGTTACATATGTTTTACTTGTCACTATTTGTTGCTTAAGCGTAACTCCATACCAGACTGATTATGATTTTTGGGGACCATATTATTGTTGAAAGTGTAACAACTACCAAGCATTTGGAACTTGCTAGCCCTGTAGAACTGGAGAGTCATAATGTTAAAAATGTTACATCATACTTTTTTCATTAAAACATACATAAATGTAACCATAAACATTATATAAACATGCTTTAATGAAAACAAAATGTGTTATCCTATTCCATAGCCCAATTTGTGCTTTTTACATATAATGTCTTTAAAAAAAATATCTGGACCTGTAATGGCGTAATACGTTACATTTTAGCGTTCCCCATAAAATCACTCAAACTTTGCTAATTAGTTTCATTTGACATATCGTCATATGAATTTGTGGTCCATCATTTTATACAAATATAATATACTACAGATAGTTGACTGACCTTTCTATAACAACAAACGTATCTTCTTATCTTGATTACTTTGTCTGCTATAAGCTGTTGAATATGCTACCAGACAACACATTTAATAGCTGAATTGAAAGTCATGGCCATTAATTTGATATAAAACATGTGATCGTCATCTGAACTATTATTTCTTAGCCAACTCATGCTCTTGCCATGCACATGTTTATAAATTTCATTAGTGGTGGTGGTGGTGGTGGTGGTGTTTATGTTATTATTATTGTAAATCCAATAAAATCAATTATATTTTGTTACAATAAGTTATCACATCTCAGTTTGTTACACATTTTATGTGTAATTCTAAAGGAGGCAGCCGAAATAGGAGAAATGCATTTTGTACAGTTTGCAATTTTCCCCAATAAACAAACACAAATGTATGTTGTAAAAGCTATAACAGCTACGCATGTAAAACACAGATAAAATAGGAATACATAACTCAACTATAATGAATTTGTCCCTATAGCGATGGATTGGGTTATATCATTTTACTTGACTCTGTCTTTGATAGAATGAATACTAACCTGATTTCTACTGCATTTAAAATGCTACTGGTGTACACTCTTTGAAATAAAGCAAATACCTTACATTAAACACTCAATTTCGACTATAAAAATTTCTTTCTTTAAGTAGTATCTATAATATGTAAAGTTGTATATAAAATAAAAGATTTTTTTTCAAATCTATCCATATAGCTAAGTAAGTGATAATTATATTGATTGTATACACATGTAAGTTGACCAAATGCAAGTAGTATATATAAACCACGACCTCTGGGTAAGGACCTTCGATTAGTTTAATAGTTTTACCATTACCGTTATCTATTAAATTATGATTATAGTTTGTAACCAAGCAAATATGCAGAATATATTGTTTCATAGTATGTTATGTGGATACAGATAGAAGATTATGTGGTTACAAATAACCTTACTGGCAATATCTGATATTTATGACACAAATTTCTAAATTTAACTACACAAAGTTGTACCATGAATAGCAATATGAATTGTATGTCCAAAACAGAAAGCCAATTGCTTTGCATTGCTTTTATTGTCTTCCTGCTGGTGTCGTATGACTGATAGTGCTCTGAAGCTATAATTCCTTGTGATGCCATGTGTTGGTTTGCAGTGTGTGATTGTGGTATTGCCTGAACATTCTCAGTTACTTTTTAAGCATAAAAAGATGACTTAGCCAAGCTAAAATAGCGGTGCATATTGAAAAAGATAAAAAAATAAGTGTGTGTGTGTGTGTGTGTGCGGTTGTGCATGTATGTGTGTGGTTGTACGCACATTTGCATATGTGTGTGAGATAGAAATAGTTTTACCAATAGTAGAATCAGGAAAGAAAACACCAGTTAGAAACCAACACAGTCAAGTACTACACAAGACCAAGACTTTTTAATAACAAAACACTACCTTGGCGTTATTTTATTTGAACATGGCAAAGGTGACTTCAGATGAGCAGTTTTTCCATTATCATCTATGGGTTTTAGGTTTTAACAACAGTCTAACAGAACAAGTTACTTTCAGACTTTAGCTGATGTGTTGCTTCAGAACTACTGTTTCAATGCTATTTCTAGAACTAATAAAATCGTATCAATAAAGAAGGTAAGAAACACTCTCTAGATGTCCTACTTTCCCTAATAATCTGTTAGTGTGGACGCAGTAATAGTGTGTGTGGATACAATTCATTAATCTAGAGATTATGAGAATAGTCTATCAAACATACACAACCCAAAAACAACACCGAAGCGTTCCTAAATTGTTCTATTAGTATCATATCAGAGTGACTAGACACACATTATTGCTATATATAAGTAAAACTGCAAGAATTTACTATCATTATGGCTATATCCAATGCAAGTGACGTTTCAATTACTGCATCTAGTAGCAGTATAGCCAATGATTCAAACGTATAGTTTCTACATCTCTCAATGTTTGCACTTGATAACAGCACAATACTTGAAACTCATTGACTACTTCGGAGTTCATAGCTTATTACAGTAGCATTAAATATCTTGTTACATCTTCAAAATTGTGAATGGCCTTATATCAATTTCACAATATCACAATTTGTCATTACAGATTCACATTTGTCTGATGCAAGTAGAGTTAGTGTATTGGATCGTGTAACAGCAGTTCATTGAAACAACGCCAGGTATGTGTCCATGTAGAAAGGAAGTCAAAGATCAGGAAGCAATATAACCAATATTCACAGTTGACGCCAGACACCATATAGCAAATTGAATAAACTCAAGTAAATACATTGCATGATAGCCATGTTATAGCTGTCAGACTATAAAGTTTTATTAATCGCAAATAATCTTCATTTAACTCAATGAGCTATTGAGGCAGACTATAAAGATCCATTAATCACCAATAATCTTCATTTAACTCAATGAATTATGGAGACAGACTATAAAGTTTCATTAATCATCAATAATCTTCATTTAACTCAATGAGCTATGGAGGCGGCCTATAAAATTCATTAACCACCAATAATCTTCATTTAACTCAATGAATGAGAGAAGCAGGCTATACAGATTTATATCACAAAACATCCTTATTGAACTATCGAGGTAGACTATAAAGTGTCATTAATCACCAATAATATTCATGTAACATAATGAACTATTTAGACAGACTATAAAGTTTTATTAACCGCAAATAATCTTCATTTAACTCTATGAGCTATTGAGGCAGAATATAAAGATTCATTAATCACCAATTATCTTCATTTAACTCAATGAACTATGAAGGTTGACTAAAGTTTCATTAATCACCAATTATCTTCATTTAACTCAATGAACTACGGGGGCAGATTATAAAGTTCCATTAATCGCCAATAATATTCATTTAACATAATGAACTATTGAGACAGACTATAAAGTTTTATTAATCACAAATAATCTTCATTTAACTTAATGAACTATGGAGGTAGACAATAAAGTTTCAATCACCAATGATCTTCATTTAACTCAACGAACCATAAAGGCAGACTATAAAGTTTTATTAATCACCAATAATCTTCATTTAACCCAATGAGCTAATGAGGCAGACTACAAAGTTGCAATGAACGCCAATAATCTTCATTTAACGCAATCAGTCATAGAGCCAGACGATAAAGTTTCAAAAAACACCAATAACCTTTTTAAAACTCAATGAACTATGGAGGTAGACTATAAAGTTTTAATTATCACCATTAATCTTCATTTAAGTCAATGAAATATGGAGGCAGACTATAAAGTTTCATTAATCGCCAATAATCATCATTTAACCAAATGAACTATAGAGGCAGACTACAAAGTTACAATAAACGCCATTAATCTTCATTTAGCTCAATGAGCTATGGAGGCAGACGATAAAGTTTCATTAATCACCAATGATCTTCATTTAACTCAATGAACTACGTGAGGAGGCTATAAAGTTTCATTAATCACCAATAATCTTCATTTAACATAATGAACTAAGGAGGTAGACTATAAAGTTTCATTAATCAGCCAATAATCTTTTTTTAACTCAATGGACTATGGAGGCAGATTAAAAAGTTCCATTAATCGCCAATAATCTTCATTTAACTGAATGAGCTATGGAGGCAGACGATAAACCTTCATTAATCACCAATAATCTTCATTTAACTCAATGCACTACGGGAGCAGACTATAAAAATTCAGTAATCACCAATAATCTTCATTTAACTCAATGGACTATGGAGGCAGATTATAAAGTACCATTAATCGCCAATAATCTTCATTTATCTGAATGAACTATAGAGACAGACTAGGAAGATACTATAACCGCCAATAATCTTCATTTAACTGAATGAGCTATGGAGGCAGACGATAAACTATCATTAATCACCAAAATCTTCATTTAAATTAATGAAATATTTAGGTAGACTATAAAGTTTCATTAATCACCAATAATCTTTTTTAACTCAATGGACTATGGAGGTTGATTATAAAGTTCTATTAATCGCCAATAATCTTCATTTATCTGAATGAACTATAGAGACAGACTAGGAAAGTACTATGACCGCCAATAATCTTCATTTAACTGAATGAGCTATGGTGGCAGACGATAAACTTTCATTAATCACCAAAAATTTTCATTTAAATTAATGAAATATGGAGGTAGACTATAATGTTTCATTAATCATCAATAATCTTTTTTTAACTCAATGGACTATGGAGGCAGATTATAAAATTCCATTAATCGCCAATAATCTTCATTTATCTGAATGAACTATATAGACAGACTACGAAAGTACTATAACCGCCAATAATCATCATTTAACTGAATGAGCTATGGAGGCAGACGATAAACTTTCATTAATCACCAATAATCTTCATTAAACTCAATGAACTACAGGAACAGACTATAAATTTTCATTAATCACCAATAATCTTCATTTAACTCACTGAGCTATGATGGCAGCCTATAAAATTCATTAAACAAAAATAATCTTCATTTAACTCAATAAATGAGAGAAGCAGACTATAAAGATTCATTAATCACAAATAATCTTCATTTAACTTAATAAACTATGGAGGTGGACTATAAAGTTTCATAAATCATCAATAGTCTTCATTTAACATGATGAACTATTGAGGCAGACTACAATTTTACACTTAACGCCAATAATCTTCACTTAACGCAATCAGTCATGGAGCCAGATAATAATGTTTCAATAAATGCCAATAATATTTTTAAAACTCAATGAACTATGGAGGTAGACTATAAAGTTTCATTAATCGCCAAAAATCTTCATTTAACCAAATGAACTATAGAGGCAGACTACAAAGTTACAATAAACACCAATAATGTTTATTTAAATTAATGAGCTATATAGAGGCAGACGATAAAGTTTTATTAATCAACAATAATCTTCATATAACTCAATAAACTACGGGAGCAGACTATAAAGTTTCATTTATCACCAATAATCTTCATTTAACTCAATGAGCTATGGAGGCAGCCTATAAAATTCTTTAACCACCAATAATCTTCATTTAATTCAATGAGCTATGGAGGCAGACTATAAAATTTCATAAATCACCAAAAAACTTCATTTAACCCAATGAATAAGAGAAGCAGACTATAAAGTTTCATTTATCACAAATAATCTTCATTTAACTTAATGAACTATGGAGCCTGACAATAAAGTTTTATTAATCACCAATTATCTTTATTTAACTCAAGAGCTAGTGAGGCAGACTACAAAGTTTCATTAACCACCAATAATCTTCATGTAACATAATGAATTAGGTAGGCAGACGATAGGGTTTCATTAATCACCAATGATCTTCATTTAACTTAATGAACTATGGAGGTAAACTATAAAGTTTCATTAATCACCAATAATCTCCATTTAACTCAATAAACTATGGAGGTAGACTATAAAGATACATTTATCACCAATAATCTTAATTTAACTTAATGAACTATGAAAGTAGACTATAAAGTTTCATTAATCACCTATAATCTTCATTTAACATAATGAACTGTTGAGACAGACTATAAAGTTTTATTAATCACAAGTAATCTTCATTTAAATTAATGAACTATGGAGGTAGACAATAAAATTTCATAAATCACAAATAATCTTCATTTAACCAAATGAGCTAATGAGGCAGACCACAAAGTTACAATAAACGCCAATAATCTTCATTTAACGCAATCAGTCATGGAGCCAGACGATAAAGTTTCAATAAACGCCAATAATCATTTTAAAACTCAATGAACTATGGAGGTAGACTATAAAGTTTCAATTATCACCATTAATTTTCATTTAAGTCAATGAACTATGGAGAGGGACTATAAAGTTTCATTAATCGCCAAAAATCATCATTTTTATAAATGAACTATAGAGGCAGACTACAAAGTTACAATAAACGCCATTAATCTTCATTTAACTCAATGAGCTATGGAGGCAGATGATAAAGTTTCATTAATAACCAATGATCTTGATTTAACTCAATGAACTACGTGAGGAGGCTATAAAGTTTCATTAATCACCAATAATCTTCATTTAACATGATGAACTATGGAGGTAGATTATACAGTTTTATTAATCACCAATAATCTTTATTTAACTCAATGGACTATGGTACCAGATTATAAAGTTCCATTAATCGCCAATAATCTTCATTTATCTGAATGAACTATAGAGACAGACTACGAAGTTACTATAACCGCCAATAATCTTCATTTAACTGAATGAGCTATGGAGGCAGACGACAAACTTTCATTAATCACCAAAAATCTTCATTTAACTTAATGAAATATGGAGGTAGACTATAAAGTTTCATAAACCATCAATACTCTTCATTTAACATGATGAACTATTTAGGCAGACTACAAAGTTACAATAAACGAAAATAATCTTCATTTAACGCAATCAGTCATGGAGCCAGAGGATAAAGTTTCAATAAACGCCAATAAACTTTTTAAAACTCAATGAACTATGGAGGTAGACTATAAAGTTTCATTAATCACCAATAAACTTTCTTTATCTTAATGGACTATGGAGGCAGATTATAAAGTTCCATTAATCGCCAATAATCTTCATTTAACTGAATGAGCTATGGAGGCAGACGATAAACCTTCATTAATCACCAATAATCTTCATTTAACTCAATGCACTACGGGAGCAGACTATAAAAATTCAGTAATCACCAATAATCTTCATTTAACTCAATGGACTATGGAGGCAGATTATAAAGTACCATTAATCGCCAATAATCTTCATTTATCTGAATGAACTATAGAGACAGACTAGGAAGATACTATAACCGCCAATAATCTTCATTTAACTGAATGAGCTATGGAGGCAGACGATAAACTATCATTAATCACCAAAATCTTCATTTAAATTAATGAAATATTTAGGTAGACTATAAAGTTTCATTAATCACCAATAATCTTTTTTAACTCAATGGACTATGGAGGTTGATTATAAAGTTCTATTAATCGCCAATAATCTTCATTTATCTGAATGAACTATAGAGACAGACTAGGAAAGTACTATGACCGCCAATAATCTTCATTTAACTGAATGAGCTATGGTGGCAGACGATAAACTTTCATTAATCACCAAAAATTTTCATTTAAATTAATGAAATATGGAGGTAGACTATAATGTTTCATTAATCATCAATAATCTTTTTTTAACTCAATGGACTATGGAGGCAGATTATAAAATTCCATTAATCGCCAATAATCTTCATTTATCTGAATGAACTATATAGACAGACTACGAAAGTACTATAACCGCCAATAATCATCATTTAACTGAATGAGCTATGGAGGCAGACGATAAACTTTCATTAATCACCAATAATCTTCATTAAACTCAATGAACTACAGGAACAGACTATAAATTTTCATTAATCACCAATAATCTTCATTTAACTCACTGAGCTATGATGGCAGCCTATAAAATTCATTAAACAAAAATAATCTTCATTTAACTCAATAAATGAGAGAAGCAGACTATAAAGATTCATTAATCACAAATAATCTTCATTTAACTTAATAAACTATGGAGGTGGACTATAAAGTTTCATAAATCATCAATAGTCTTCATTTAACATGATGAACTATTGAGGCAGACTACAATTTTACACTTAACGCCAATAATCTTCACTTAACGCAATCAGTCATGGAGCCAGATAATAATGTTTCAATAAATGCCAATAATATTTTTAAAACTCAATGAACTATGGAGGTAGACTATAAAGTTTCATTAATCGCCAAAAATCTTCATTTAACCAAATGAACTATAGAGGCAGACTACAAAGTTACAATAAACACCAATAATGTTTATTTAAATTAATGAGCTATATAGAGGCAGACGATAAAGTTTTATTAATCAACAATAATCTTCATATAACTCAATAAACTACGGGAGCAGACTATAAAGTTTCATTTATCACCAATAATCTTCATTTAACTCAATGAGCTATGGAGGCAGCCTATAAAATTCTTTAACCACCAATAATCTTCATTTAACTCAATGAGCTATGGAGGCAGACTATAAAATTTCATAAATCACCAAAAAACTTCATTTGACCCAATGAATAAGAGAAGCAGACTATAAAGTTTCATTTATCACAAATAATCTTCATTTAACTTAATGAACTATGGAGCCTGACAATAAAGTTTTATTAATCACCAATTATCTTTATTTAACTCAAGAGCTAGTGAGGCAGACTACAAAGTTTCATTAACCACCAATAATCTTCATGTAACATAATGAATTAAGTAGGCAGACGATAGGGTTTCATTAATCACCAATGATCTTCATTTAACTTAATGAACTATGGAGGTAAACTATAAAGTTTCATTAATCACCAATAATCTCCATTTAACTCAATAAACTATGGAGGTAGACTATAAAGATACATTTATCACCAATAATCTTAATTTAACTTAATGAACTATGAAAGTAGACTATAAAGTTTCATTAATCACCTATAATCTTCATTTAACATAATGAACTGTTGAGACAGACTATAAAGTTTTATTAATCACAAGTAATCTTCATTTAAATTAATGAACTATGGAGGTAGACAATAAAATTTCATAAATCACAAATAATCTTCATTTAACCAAATGAGCTTATGAGGCAGACCACAAAGTTACAATAAACGCCAATAATCTTCATTTAACGCAATCAGTCATGGAGCCAGACGATAAAGTTTCAATAAACGCCAATAATCATTTTAAAACTCAATGAACTATGGAGGTAGACTATAAAGTTTCAATTATCACCATTAATTTTCATTTAAGTCAATGAACTATGGAGACGGACTATAAAGTTTCATTAATCGCCAAAAATCATCATTTTTATAAATGAACTATAGAGGCAGACTACAAAGTTACAATAAACGCCATTAATCTTCATTTAACTCAATGAGCTATGGAGGCAGACGATAAAGTTTCATTAATCACCAATGATCTTGATTTAACTCAATGAACTACGTGAGGAGGCTATAAAGTTTCATTAATCACCAATAATCTTCATTTAACATGATGAACTATGGAGGTAGATTATACAGTTTTATTAATCACCAATAATCTTTATTTAACTCAATGGACTATGGTACCAGATTATAAAGTTCCATTAATCGCCAATAATCTTCATTTATCTGAATGAACTATAGAGACAGACTACGAAGTTACTATAACCGCCAATAATCTTCATTTAACTGAATGAGCTATGGAGGCAGACGACAAACTTTCATTAATCACCAAAAATCTTCATTTAACTTAATGAAATATGGAGGTAGACTATAAAGTTTCATAAACCATCAATACTCTTCATTTAACATGATGAACTATTTAGGCAGACTACAAAGTTACAATAAACGAAAATAATCTTCATTTAACGCAATCAGTCATGGAGCCAGACGATAAAGTTTCAATAAACGCCAATAAACTTTTTAAAACTCAATGAACTATGGAGGTAGACTATAAAGTTCCATTAATCACCAATACTCTTCATTTAACATGATGAACTATGGATATAGACTGTAAAGTTTTATTAATCACAAATAATCTTCATTTAACTCAATGAGCTAATGAGACAGGGTATAAAGATTCATTAATCACCAATTCTCATCATTTACATCAATGAACTATGGAGGCAGACTATAAAGTTTTATTAATCACAAATAATCTTCATTTAACCCAATGAGCTATTGAGGCAGACTACAAAGTTATAATAAACGCCAAAAATCTTCATTTAACGCAATGAGTCGTGGAGGCAGACGATAAAGTTCCAATAAACGCCAAAAATCTTTTTTAAAATTTCTATGAACTATGGAGCTAGACTATAAAGTTTCAATTATCACCATTAATCTTCATTTAAGTCAATGAACTATGGAGGCGGGCTATAAAGTTTCATTAATCACCAATAATCTTCATTTAACTCAATGAGCTATGTAGGCAGACGATAAAGTTTCATTAATCACCAATAATCTTCATTTTACTCAATGAACTATGAGAGCAGACTATAAAGTTTTATTAATCACCAATAATCTTCATTTATCTCAATGAATTAGGGAAGCCGACTATAAAGACTCATTAATCACCAATAATCTTTATTTAACTCAATGGACTATGGAGGCAGATTATAAAGTTCCATTAATCTTGATTTAACTCAATGAACTACGTGAGGAGGCTATAAAGTTTCATTAATCACCAATTATCTTCATTTAATGAGTTATTGAGGTAGACTACAAAGATTCATTAACCAATAATCTTCATTTAACTCAATGAACTACGTAGGCAGACGTTAAACTTTCATTAATCACCAATAATCTTCATTTAACTCAATGAGCTATTGAGACAGACTATAAAGATTCATTAATCACCAATAATTTTCATTTAACTCAATGAACTATGTAGGCAGACGTTAAAATTTCATAAATCAACAATTATCTGCTTTTAACCCAATGAACAGTAGAGGCAGACTATAATTTTTCATTAATCACCAAAAAATCCTGTTTAACATAATGAGCTATGCAGGCAGACTATAATTTTTTATTTATCACCAGAAAATTTTATTTATAACCAATAATCCTCATTTAACTAAATGACCTATGGAGGCTGACTAGTTTCACTAATCACCAATAATCTTCATTTAACTCAATTAACTATGGAGGCAGTCTAAAAAAAATATTAACCACCAATAATCTTCATTAAATTCCATGAACTATGGAGACAGACTATAAAGTTTCATTTGTCGCCAATTATTTTCATATAACTCAACGAACTAAAAAGGAAGATTATAAAGTTTCATTAATCGCCAATAATCTTCATTTAACCCAATGAGCTATTGAGGCAGACTACAAAGTTTAACTCAATGAGCTATAGAGGCACACGATAAAGTTTCATTTATCACCAATAATCTTCATTTAACTAAATGAACTATAAAGCCTGACAATAAAGTTTCATTTATCACCAATAATCTTCATTTAACTCAATGAACTATGGAGTCAGACAATAGAGTTTAAATGAACGTCAATAATCTTCATTTAACTCAATGAACTATACAGGCAGCCTATAAAGTTTCATTTATCACCACACCTCTTCATTTAACTCCATGAACTATGGAGACAGAAGATGGAGTTTCAATAAACGCCAATAATCTTCTTTTAACTCAATGAACTATGGAGGCAGACTATCAAATTTCATTAATCACCAATAATCTTCATTTAAACCAATGCACTATGGAGGCAGACAATAAAGTTTCATTAACCACTAATTATCTTCATTTGAGTCTTTGAACTATGGAAGCAGACCATAAAGTTTCATTTATCAGCAATAATCTTCATTAACTCAATGAACTATGAAGGCAGACAATAGAGTTTAAAAAAATGCCAATAATTCTTATACTATAAAGTTTCAGTAATCACCAATAAACGTATTCATTTTAATTTATGAACTATTGAGACAGACTTTAAAGTTTTATTAATCACCAGTTATCATTATTTAACTCCATGAACTATGGAGGCAGACTATATAGTATCTTCAATCACCAATAATCTTCATTTAACTTAATGAACTACAAAAGCAGATGATAAAAATTCAATAAACGCCATTTATCTTCATTGAACTTAATGAACTATTGAGGCAGACTATAAAAAATCGATAATCACCAATAATCTTCATTTAACCCTTCGAACTATTGAGGCAGACTAAAAAGTTTCAATGAACGCTAATAATCTTCATATAACTTAATGAACTATTCAGGTAGACTATAAAGTTTCATTTATCACCAATAATCTTCATTTATCTTAATGAAATATGGAAGTAGACTATAAAGTTTCACTAATCACAAATAATCTTCATTTTAATTAATGAGATATTGAGGAAGACAATTAAGTTTCATGAACCAGCAGTATTCTTCATTTAACGCCATGAACTATGGAGGCAGACAGCAAAGTTTAGTTGAGCGCCAATGATCTTCATATTACACAATGAGCTATGGAGCCCGACAATTAAGCTTCAACGAACGCCAATAATCTTCGTTTAACATCATGACCTTTGGAGATGGACAATAAAATTTCATTAAACGCTCATAATAATCATTTAACATTATGAGTTATGGAGGCAGACATGTTTCACTAAACGCCAATAATCCCCATTTAACCTCATGAGCTATGGAGACAGAAAATACGGTTTCATTAACCGCCAATAATCTTCATTTAACATCATGATCTATGGAGGCAGACAATATTGTTTACTTGGACGCCAATACTCTTCATTTAACATCGTGACCTTGGAGACAGACATTAAATGTTATTAAACGCTGATAGTCATTATTTAAACAATAAAAGACATTGCTCATCATTTAACATAATGGAGATGAATGATGAAGAATCCACCTTCAAGTAACAGCCTTCGTTTCACAGTGAATAGCAAAAGTTTAATTGAAAGCAATCACCATTATTTGACCTCATTCTTATTTAGGTACAGAAAATGAATGCAGGGACACTTACAATCCAAAATCATCAAAGAACCTCTTAAAAATACTGAAGCTGACAAAATATTTACATTATGGTTTCAATTAGACCAGTAATCGTTCAAGGGCATCCACGAAGCTAAGAAATGTGTTTATAGAAACATGTGAAGCGAAACAGGCATATTGATAGACACGAAAATATGTGACACAGCATGGTCACGTATTCGCCTTCGCTGCCAACAACATTGCCATGATAAAATAGACTGAATTGATCACTGACCCTTTACAGATACGTACACTATATTATGCAGAGGCCTTTAGCATAAATAAACTATTATTACCTGTAGAAAATGAAAATTAAGTGTCTGGAGAATTTTTTTCTATTTTTGGCGCTGTTTTCAGATATTAAGAGGGAGTAACTCTTCCAGTCCTGTAATAACCTATAGCTGCGACTGCAAATCATAAAGCATTATACATAGAAATGTCCATAAATGGAATGCAGATTTGAAGTCTTGTTGTTGTTTTATCAAATACTTAACTACACTATTTAAATATTGCTCAATATAATCATTCAATGGTAGGGAGCGTTTGTCTTTTTTCAAAGATCAAAAAATCGTATAAAATCTATAATTGTGCCAATCACTTACCATAACTTAAAGATAGATGTAAGAGCATAAAATAGTAAGTGAGAATATTTTGTGGACCATATTCATTTTGTAAGAGCAACATCCACTGAACATTTTTCGACTTGTTAGGCTTCTGCAATTGGGGGCGTTAGTGTGTAATAGCATGTTACGCATGTTACCCCACAAAATATTTTAAAGAAAGAATAAGTTAGAACAAAAACATTATATAAAACATGTCAGTTAAAATACAATATAATTCTATTTGTTAGTCCAATTTATGTTTTTAACATGCTGATGCCTTTTGTAAGCTATGTGAAAATACAATGGTATAATTACGTTACATATGTTTAAAGTCAATCCAATCATGATTGGCAACTTTGCTCTCCTCTTTAATTGCACGCCGGTGGGTCGGACTTCAGACTCTATGATGGTTCCTACTTAAAGACTTATCTTTTGATGAGATGGTAGGGGCCTGATGCTTTGACTGTTTGTCGGGCCCACTGGGGTTTACCTGTTGGATTTCTTTTGCTCTGGTATTCAGTTTTATTTAATGTTGAGTCCTTATTTTTGCTTTATTTCCTTGTTATATCTTGATTTATATGTTTTGGAGATGATGCATTGATAAGTTAGAGGTCTTTCATGCAAACCAAATATCTATGTGTCTTGATCCACATCTGAATTATTGGTGAGGTTGGCGCGCCTGTAAACCGGTTTAAGTCCTCCAGTAAAATATTTTACTGTCCGTTTCAAGGCGGTACTTCTTTTGTGGATCTTTTATGTTTTTGTTCTGTCTTGTGTTTGCTATGTCTTTGTGCGTGTCTGTTTAATTGTGCTTTGTGGTCAGCTGCTTGGAAAGGACTGACCTCTTGGCTCTCGTTTGTGGTGTCTAACTGAGTTTATCACTTTCCCATTGGTATCCTGGGTCAGGTGTGGTGCTTGATTGTATCGATTCCTGATCTTTGCACCCTTTCTTACTTAACTTGTCACTATTTGTTGCTAAAGCATAGCTGTAACTCCATATCAGACTGATTATGATTTTTGGGGACCATATTACAGTTGAAATTGTAACATCTACCAAGCATTTGGAACTCGCTAGCCCTGTAGAACTTGGGAGTCATAATGTTAAACATGTAACATCATACTTTTTTCATTAAAACATACATAAATGTAACCATAAACATTATATAAACATGCTTAAATGAAAACAAAACGTGTTATCCTATTCAATAGCCCAATTTGTGCTTTTTACATATGATGTCTTTAGAAAAAGTATCTGGACCTGTAATGGCGTAATTACGTTACATTTTAGCGTACCCCATACAATCACACAAACTTTGCTAACTAGTTTCATTTGACATATCTGTCATATGAATTTGTGGTCCATCATTTTATACAAATATAATATACTATAGGTAGTTGACTGGCCTTTCTATAACAGCAAACGTATTTTCTTATCTTGATTACTTTGTCTGTTATAAGCTCTTGAATATGTTACCAGACAACACATTTAATAGCTGAATTGAAAGCCATGGCCATTAATTTGATATAAAACATGTGATCGTCATCTGAATTATTATTTCTTAGCCCTACTCATGCTCTTGCCATGCACATGTTTATAAATTTCATTTGTGGTGGTGGTGGTGGTGGTGGTGGTGTTTATGTTACAATTATTGTAAATCCAATAAAATCAATTATATTTTGTTACAATAAGTTATCACATCTCAGGTTGTTACACATTTTACGTGTAATTCTAAAGGAGGCAGCCAAGATAAGAGAAATACATTTGGTACAGTTTGCAATTTTTCCCAATAAACAAACACAAATGTATGTTGTAAAAGCTATAACAGCTATGCATGTAAAACACAGATAAAATAGGAATACATAACTTAACTATAATGAATTTGTCCCTATGGCGATGGATTGGGTTATATCATTTTACTTGACTCTGTCTTTGATTGAATGAATACTAACCTGATTTCTACTGCATTTACAATACTACTGGTAAACACTCTTTGAAATAAAGCAAAATCAATACTTTACATTAAACACTCAATTTCGACTATATTAAGTTCACTGTTTAAGTATTATATATGATATGTAAAGTTGTATATACAATTAAAGATTTTTTTCAAATCTTTCCATATAGCCAAGTAAGTGATAATTATATTGATTGTATACGCATGTAAGTTGACCAAATGCAAGTAGTATAGATAAACCACGACCTCTGGGTAAGGACCTTTGATTAGTTCAATAGTTTTACCATTACTGTCACGCCTATAATCTTTTTGTTTATCTATTAAATTATGATTATAGTTTGTTACCAAGCAAATATGCAGAATATATTGTTTCATAAAAGATTATGTGGATACAGATAGAAGATTATGTAGTTACAAATAACCTTACTGGCAATATCTGATATTTATGACACAAATTTCTAAATTTAACTACAAAAAGTTGTACACTGAATAGCAATATGAATTGTACGTCCAAAAACAAAAAGCCAATTGCTTTGCATTGCTTTTATTGTCTTTCTGCTGGTGTCTTATGACTGATAGTGCTCTGAAGCTATAATTCCTTGTGATGCCATGTGTTGGTTTGCAGTGTGTGATTGTGGTGATGCCTGAACATTCTCCGTTACTTAAGCATAAAAAGATGACTTAGCCAAGCTAAAATAGAGGTGCATATTGAAAAAGATAAAAAAAATAAATAAGTGTGTGTGTGTGTGTGTGTGTTTGTGTGTGTGTGTGTGTGTGTGTGTGTGTGTGTGTGTGTGTGTGTGTGTGTGTGTGTGTGTGTGTGTGTGTGTGTGTATGTGCATGAATGTGTGTGGTTGTACGCACGTTTGTCAAGTACTACACAAGACCGAGACTATCTAATAACAAAACACTACCTTGGCGTTGTTTTTTATTAGAACATGGCAAAGGTGACTTCAGATGGCCAGTTTATCCATTATCATCTATGGGTTTTAGGTTTTAACAACAATCTAACAGAACGAGTTACTTTCAGACTTAAGCTGATGTGTTGCTTCAGAACTACTGTTTCAATGCTCTTTCTAGAACTAATAAAATCGTATCAATAATGAAGGTAAGCAACTCTCTTCCCTAATAATATGTTAGTGTGGACGCAGTAATAGTGTGTGTGTGGATACAATTTGTTAATCTAATGATTTTGAGAATAGTCTATCAAACATACACAACCCAAGAACAACACTGAAGTGTTCCTAAATTGTTCTATAAGTATCATATCAGAGTGACTAGACACATGTTATTTCTATACATTAGTAAAACTGCAAGAATTTACTAACATTAGGGCTATATTCAATGCAAGTGACGTTTCAATGACTGCATCTAGGAGCAGTATCGCCAATGATTCAAACGTATAGTTTCTACATCTCTCTATGATGGCACTTGATAACAGCACAATACCTGAAACTCATTGACTACTTTGGAGTTCATAGATTATTACAGTAGCATTAAATATCCTGTTACATCTTCAAAATTGTGAATGGCCTAATATCAATTTCACAATATCACGGTTTGTCATTACAGATTCACGATTGTCTGATGCAAGTAGCGTTAGTGTATTGGAACGTGTAACAGCAGTTCATTGAAACAACGCCAGGTATGTGTCCATGTAGAAAGGAAGTCAAAGATCAGGAAGCAATATAACCAAATTTCACAGCTGACGCCAGACGCCATAAAGCAAATTGAATAAACTCAAGTAAATACATTGCATGATAGCCATGTTATAGTTGCCAGCTACCTGAGGATTTGTCTTTAACTGGCTTTTTGGGGAATTGTATTTGCCGCACTAATGCAACACGTTTTTATGGATGCAATAGTGCATATTTGGAGTGATACACACTGACTTCTCAAATTGCAGAGGGATCAAAATGCATAGTGGATGTTGCTTATTCAGAAAGAATATGGTCCACAGAATATTTACAGTATTTTTTTTATATGCTGTTACAGCTATACTTAAGGGTAACAAATATATATTGTACAATACTACTTGATTAAAAAGGACAAGGAGAGGGGAAGGGCTGACCTCTTCACTCGCTTGTATGTGAAGTTCTCATGTGTTTTGTCACTTTCTTATGTGATGTCCTGGGTCAGATGTAGTACTTGATAGTAACGATTCCTGATCTTTGCCTTCTTACTAACATTTAAAATACTCAAACGCTCCCAGGCGTTGAATGATTATATTGAACGATAGTTAGAGTTGTATTTCATTATTTCTTACAGTAACAAGACTGTAACTTTGTTGTTGTATATGGAAATATTTCTATGTATAATGTATTATTATATGCAGTTGCAGCTATAAGTCAATACTGTATATGAAGAGTTACTCTCTCATTGAATATAAAAAAGCGGGAAAAACAGAAACAATTCTTCAGACATGAGTTTTCCTTTTTCTACAGGTAATAACAGGATATTTATACTACAAACGTTTGCATGAATGCTTATTAAAAAAATCTGTAAAGTGTCACTATTGAATTAATTCTATTATACATGCTAATGTTAGTGGAATTAAGGCAAATACAAGGTGACGTCATGTCGCATATTTTCGTGTCTATTAGTGTGGCGTTTTCACATTTACAGTAGGTCGCAGGCTTTGTCATATACGTTACCTAACTTTGCGAAGATACTTTTAATTTCGAAGTGTTTGTGGCGTTGACTTTCTGTATTGCAATGAGGAAAGAGGTTAAATTGTGGTGATTGTCATTAAATCGAAATTTGCTCACCATCATGTAACGAAGGCTGTTACATGGCGGTCTATTTTACATCAATTATCTCCATTATGTGAGCATGTACATTGCATTGCCTTTCTCTAACCCAATAACGATTGATGTTAAATGAAGAGTATCGTCTTTAATTATCTCAGATCTGAAATGATTGGGGGATAAAGCTATTAGCTTAGCGTCCATCTGACTGTTGATCAAAGATTGTTTACTTCATAACCTGTGTGCCCTTTGAGAGTTTAACTATATTTAGTTAGCATGTATACCAGATTAAACAGTGTGTCTCGTTTAAGAATGGTTGCTCTCTCTCTCTCTCTCTCTCTCTCTCTCTCTCTCTCTCTCTTGTACAAAATAGGCTGCTCTCCCTTACTTCATCTTTGAGTATGCCCCTTTGATTATTTTATATGGGGAACCAGTATAACTTTAATCTTGTTTATGACATTTTGATGATAGTAAGGTATATATAGCAAACCAAGGCAGTATGCCAATGACCAGCATTTAACATCATCTTTTTAGGATTTAGGGAATACACTTTCATTAACTGGCAGCAGTTAATTATTTAACATGCTTCGTGATGTAGCTGGAGTTTAATCTTTCATTAAACGCACATTACTTCTATTTAACCTCATGAGCTAGGGAGGCAAACAATAAAAGTTTCATAAAACGCCAACAAACTTCATTTATTTTAGTGAACTATGGAGACAGACAATAAAGTTTAATAAAACGCCAATACTCTTCATTTACTTTAATGAAACAGGGAGCCGACGGTAGAGTTTCATAAAACGCCAATAATCTTCATTTACCTTAATGAACTATGGAGGCAGACAATAAGGTTGAAAACACGACAAAACTTTTCATTTACTTTAATGAACTATGGAGGCAGAAAACAAAGTTTCATTAATCACCAGTAATCTTCATTTAGCCCCACGAACTATGGAAGCCGAGAATAAAAGTTCATTTAACGCCAATAATCTTCATTTACTTTAATGAACTATGGAGGCAGACAATGAAGATTCAAAAAATGTCAATTATCTTCATTTAGCTTAATGAACTATGGAAGCAGACAATTAGGTTTCATTAATCATCAGTTATCTTCATTTAACCCCTGAACTATGGAGACAGACACTAAATGTCAATAATCTTCATTTAACGTAATGAGCTATAGAGGTAGATAATTAAGTTTCATTAATCACCAGTAATCTTCATTTAACCCCATAAACTATGGAGACAGACAATAAAGTTTCAATAAATCTCAATAATCTTCATTAACGTAATGAGCTAAAGAGGCATACAATTGAGTTTCTTTAATCACTAGTAATCTTCATTTAACCCCATGGTCTATGGAAGCAGAGAATTAAGTTACATGCTACAGTAATAATGTTCATTTACTTTAATTAAATATGAAGGCAGACAATAAAGTTTCAAAAAATGCCAATTATCTTCATTTAACTTGATGAACAATGGCAGCAGACAATTAAGTTTTATTAATCGCCATTAATCTTCGTTCAACACCATGAACTATGGGGGCAGACAATAAAGTTTCAAGAAACACCAATACGCTTCATTTAACTTAATGAACTATGCAGACAGACAATACAGTTTCTATAACGCCAATAATCTTCATTTAACTTAAATAAACTATGAAGGCAGCAATAAAAATTTCAATAAATACCGATAATCATCATTTACTTTAATGGACTATAGCGCCAGACATTTAAGTTTCATTAAACGCCAATATTCTTCATCTGCTTTAATGAATTATGGTGGCAGACTATTAAGTTTCAATAAGATCCAATAATCTGCATTTGCTTGAATTACTTAATGAACTATGAAGGCAGACAATACATTTTCAATAAACGCCAATAATCTTTATTTAACTTAATAAACTATGGTGGCAGACAATAAAGTTTCATTAAACTCCAATAATCTTCACCTTCATCTGCTTTAATGAACTATGGAGGCAGACTATTAAGTTTCAATAATCTAAGTTTCAATAATCTCCAATAATCTGCATTTGCTTAAACAACTTAATGAACTATGTAGGCAGACATTGAAACTTCAAAAAACGACAACAATCTCCATCTACTTTAATGAACTATGGAAGCAGACTATACAGTTTCAAAAATCGCCAATACTCTTCATTTGCTTTAATTAACTTAATGAACTATGGAGGCAGACAATAAAGTTTCAATAAACGTCAATTATCTTCATTGACTTTAATGAACTGTGGAGGCAAACAATAAAGGTTCAATAAACGCCAATAATCTTTATCTAACTTGATGAACTATATATTAGAGACAGACAATAATGTATCATTAATCACCAGTTACCTTCATTTGACGCCATGAACTGTAGAGGCTGACAGTAAATTGTCAGTTAAAGCCAATAATCTTTATTTACTTTACTACACTATGGAGGCAGACAAAAGTTTCAATAAACGCAGATAAAAGTCATTTAACTTAATGAACTATGGAGTCAGAAATTTAAGTTTCATTAATCAAAAGTGATCGTCGCTTAACAACATGAACTATAGTGACGGACAAGAACGTTTCAATAAACGCCAATGATCTTCATTTACTTTTATGAACTATGGAGGCAGACAATTAAGTTTCAATAAACGCAAACAATTTTCATTTACTTCAATGGACTTTGGAGGCAGACAATAAAGCTTCGTTAAAAGACAATGCTCTTCATTTACTTTAATAAACTATGGAGCCAGACCATATAGTTTCATCAAACGCCAATAATCTTCATTTAACTAAATGAACTATGGAGACAGACAATTAAGTTTCAATAAACGCCATCAAGCTACCCTTAACATCATGACATTTGAAGACAGACATTAAAGTTTCATTATACGCCAATTATTTTTATTTAACTAAATTAGCTACGGAGGCAGACAATAAAAGTTCATTAAACACCAATTATCTCCATTTTATCACTCATATGAGCGATGGAGGCAAACAATAAAGTTTCATTAAACGCCAATAAATTTAATTTAAAATCATGAGCTATGGAGGTAGACACTAAAGGTTCATTAAGAGTGAATTATCTCCACTTAACATTATAACATTCAGAGACAGACATTAAGGTTTCAATAAACGCCAATAATCTTCATTTAACATAATGAGCTGTTGAGGCAGACAAAAAAATACATTAAGCGCCAATAATCTTCATTTAACATCAGGAGTTATGATGGAAGACAATAAAGGTACATTTAACGCCAATATTTTTCATTTAACCTCATGCGCTATGGAGGCTGACAATAACGTTCCATTAAATGCCAAAAATTTTCATTTACTTTAATAAGTTATGGAGGCAGACATTAAAGTTTCAATTAACACCAATAATCTTCATTTAGCTAAATAAGCTACGGAAACAGACAATTAAGTTTCATTAATCACCAGTAATCTTCATTTAACCCCATGGACTTTGGAAGCAGACAATAAAGTTTCAATATACGTCATTCATCTTCATTTACTTTAATGGGCAATCGAAGCAGACTATAAAGTTTCAATAAACGCCAATAATCTTCATTTGATTAAATGAGCAGTGGAGGCAGATAATTACGTTTCATCAATCACCAGTAAGCTCCATTTAACCCCATGAACTATGGAGACAGACAATAAAGTTTCAATGAACACCAATAATCTACATTCATTTTAATGAACTATGGAGGGAGGCAATAGTTTCACTAAACGCCAATAATCTTCATTTAACTTAATGAACTATGGGAGCAGACAATACAGTTTCAATAATCACAAATAATCTTCATTAACTTTAATGAACTATGGTGGCAGACAATGAAGTTTCATTAAACGCTATTGATATTCATTTACCTTAATGAACTATGGAGGCAGACAATAAAGTTTCATTAAACGTCAATAATATTTATTTATTTGAATGAAACATAGAGCCAGACAATAGAGTTTCATTAACGTCAATAATATTTATTAAACCCATGAACTATGTAGGCAGACAATAAAGGTTCAATAAACGCCAATAATCTTCATTTAACTTAATGAATTATGGAGGCAGACAATTAAGTTTCAATAAATACCATTTATCTCCACTAAACATCATGACATATGGAGACAGACAATAAAGTTTCAATAAATCTCAATAATCTTCATTAACGTAATGAGCTAAAGAGGCATGCAATTGAGTTTCTTTAATAACTAGTAATCTTCATTTAACCCAATGGACTATGGAAGCAGAGAATAAAGTTACACGCTACAGTAATAATGTTCATTTACTTTAATTAAATATGAAGGCAGACAATAAAGTTTCAAAAAATGCCAATTATCTTCATTTAACTTGATGAACAATGGCAGCAGACAATTAAGTTTCATTATCGCCAGTAATCTTCGTTCAATATCATGAACTATGGAGGCAGACAATAAAGTTTCAAGAAACACCAATACGCTTCATTTAACTTAATGAACTATGCAGACAGACAATACAGTTTCTATAACGCCAATAATCTTCATTTAACTTAAATAAACTATGGAGGCAGCAATAAAAATTTCAATAAATACCGATAATCATCATTTACTTTAATGGACTATAGCACCAGACAATTAAGTTTCATTAAACGCCAATATTCTTCATCTGCTTTGATGAACTATGTTGGCAGACTATTAAGTTTCAATAAGATCCAATAATCTGCATTTGCTTAAATAACTTAATGAACTATTGAGGCAGACAATAAAGTTTCAATAAACGCCATTATCTTCATTCAACTTAATAAACTATGGAGGCAGACGATAAAGTTTCATTAAACGTCAGTAATATTTATTTATTTCAATGAAACATAGAGCCAGACAATAGAGTTTCATTTAACGCCAATAATCTTCATTTAACCCATGAACTATGTAAGCAGACAATAAAGGTTCAATAAACGCCAATAATCTTCATTTAACTTTATGAATTATGGATGCAGACAATTCAGTTTCAATAAATACCATTTATCTCCACTAAACATCATGACATATGGAGACAGGCAATAAAGGTTCAATAATCTCAACTTATCTTTATTTTAACTTAATGAGCTACGGAGGCAGACAATAAAGTGTTATTAAACGCCAATTATCTCCATTTGACATCATGAGCGATGGAGGAAACCATAAACTTTTATTAAACCCCAATCATCTTCATTTATCTTATTGAACTATGGAGGTAGACACTTAAGTTTCAATAAATGCCATTTATCTCCACGTAACATCATGAAATTTGGAGACAGACAATAAAGTTTCATTAAATGCAAATAATCTTCATTTAATCCATTAACTATTTAGGCAGACAATAAAGATTCAATAAACGCCAACTATCTTCATTTGACCTCATGAGCGATGGAGGCAATCAATAAAGTTTTATTAAACGCCAATAAATATTAATTAAAATCTTGAGCTATTGAGACAGACACTAAAGATTCTTTAAACGTGAATTATCTTCACTTAACATCATTGCATTTAAACGGACATACAATACAGTTTAATTAACACCAGATGTCTTCATTTAACCCATGAACTATAATGGCAGACAATAAAAGTTCAATAAACGCTAATAATCTTCATTTAACTTAATGAGCTACAGAAGCAAACAATTAATTTTCATTAATCATAACTAACTTTCATTTAACCCCGTGAACTATGGAGGCAGACTAGAAAGTTTCAATAACCACCAATAATCTTCATTTATCATAATCCGCTATGGAGCAGACAATATAGTGTCCATAAACGCAAATAATATTCCTTTACTTTAATGATCTATGGAGGCAGACAATAACGTTTCAATAAATGCCAATACCCTTTATTTAACATAATCAGCTATTGAGGCAGACAATTAAGTTTCAGTAAATTAACAGTAATCTTCATTTAACCAAATGACCTATGGAGGCTGAAAATTAAGTGTTATATATCCCCAGTAATTCTCATTTTAGCCTATTTACTACTTTAGGCAGACAATAAAGTTTCAATAAACGTCAATAATCTTCATTTAACTAAATGAACTGTGGAAGCAGACAATAAAGCGTAATGAACACCATTAATCTTCATTTAACTTATTGAGCTGTGGAGGCAGACAATTAAGTTTCATTAATCACCAGTAGTCTTCATTCAACCCCATGAACTACGGAGACAGACATAAAGTTTTATTAAATGTCAACAATATTCATTTAACTTAATGAGCTATGGAGGCAGAAATTAATTTTCATTTATCAACAGTAACCTTCATTTAACCCTATGAACCATATAGGCATTACAAACAACTGACCTTGCAAAAGACCCCGAAGTAATTCTAACCTATGTTAAAGCTTCAGCCCGGCCTGGTTTTGTCTCTGCTTAGCGTTCATTACAATTGCTATATTGTCATGGGAGATTGATATGAAGTAAAAGAAAAGCAGAACCAGATTAAACAAAGGTTGATTCTTGCTTACATTAAGAACAACTGGTCTGACGTTCCACCCAGGTATCACTTGAACCAATGCTTTCCTTAAGCTCTGTCAGGCTTAGCCTCCATTCAACTGTCATATCAATTGCAATGTTGTCAGTGGGTATTAATTTGTGTTCAATGAGGGCTGAACCGAACTAAATCAAGGCTTATCCATGCTCACAGAAAGAACATCAGGTCTTGCTTTTGAGCCAGAGGAAATTTGAACCAATATAAATGTGCCCAACCCCTAAGCCTTACACTAACTCTTACTAACCCTTATCATATTCCAAGAAAAAACTAAACAAAATCTCGGGACTTTGAAGTTCAGACAAATTGCTTTTAATCAGAAGGTAAATAAGGCATAACCGTTCCCTCAAGCATAAACAGTGTCCTGTTACTTACTATCTGTCCAATGAGACTTAATGAGAATTTGTGAATATGTGCCCAGTTTTGTTTCGCACTTATACCCTAGTCCTAATACTAAACCTAACAAAACTATTTCCTTTAATTTCAGGTTATTCAAAATGCAGCTTCTTCTCTTGTTTGCAATAACAATAAACATACAAACAGACACTAATTGGGTCAGATCAAAGATTATGGCAGAAGAAGATGATTCTCTCGTGGAAACTTCTTTTGAGAACAGCATACACTTTCAAAATGCATGGAGCACAGCTGGTTGCGTTGAAGATTTTCTTCATCGAGAAGAATACATTGGTGTAAGGGGCACATGCCTAGACGATCCTGAAGAACTGATCTATGAGTACGACATTGATGGAATAACAATTTTATGGAAAAATGTTGCTAATGGACTTTCACTAGATTTCACACATTTCGATTTAGCCTCAAGGGGGGGGCTGTGATTTAAGACCTATCTATCCACTTCTGAAGAAACACATTGAATTACAGGAGTACACAGAAATAAGTTTGAAAGTGTTAAGAAGCAGTCTAGGATGTCAGTTAATTTATTATGGAGGATGGGAAACTTGGCTCGGATTCATCCCTAAGGCGACATGTCATATCAGGTATGAAAGCCAAGACATTCAAAACCTAACTAAGAGATATGTTTCTGCTCTAAAGATTCAATTCCAAAAAGAATTGGTTTGCCTACTAGAAAGAGATATAGCACTTGAAACACTGGCAAAAAATAATATTTTTGTTATAAAAAAAATGTTTATCCTTCCACATGACAGAATGTCAATTTTAAAAGCGTTTCAACGTGCACTTGAGAACACAACAGACGATTTGACTGCTTCATTCTACCCAGTAATATTCTCCTTCAGATTTGGTGAAAAATGCCGCAGCAGAATAAAATTGCCAATTTTTGATGTGGAGGCAGTGTATGACATATGCATCCATGCTGGAATATGCATCAGTTCATACTTTCATGATTTATTCTGGTGTCGGAATGGAGTCAATGAAGTAATAGGTGAACGTGGTAATTTAAGCTCCGCTTTCTCTTTCTTTGAATGTGTGAATTTTCAGTCAAACTTAGATCATAGATCCCTAGATGTGACTGGTTTACTAAGATCAATATCTAAGTTTCCAGAAAGAGTGAGATTTATTCAAATGTATTCTGATATTGCACATCGGCGGCCTTCGGCAATGTGCCATCCTATTTCAAGATCAATTATAATGGTGGAAGGTATATTAGCAGGTCCTGGTCAACAGAAGCTTAGCAGAGAGTCAGTTGAGTACCTTTCAGAAATGAAGAGCAATTTCAGTCAGGTAAGACAAGGAAATTGCCGTCTAGAGTTTGTAGTCTGTCTTACCAGTGTTGAAAAAATCATAACAGCTTTAGATGTAGTAAATACGGACAGTCTTTTAAAATTGCTTCGAGATCAACCTATGGTAGCACCATTTAGCAAAATTTATGACTTTAGGGTGATGGACTGCTTGCGTGAAGTTGGACTTTATCTTCAATCGAAATTGCAGGACATTTATTCTACCAGAAAGGGCACAGGAGACAGTTGGGCTGTTTGGAATGCCTACCAATACGAGCTTGCTTGTGAAAAACTTTTATGGGGTCATCCTTTCTCATATTCTTCTAGAATATATGCCATTAACCTTGGACCAGGACTAGATTATCCTTCGCGAAGTCTTACTGATCAACTGGGGTTTCTTTGTTTGGAAAATTGTTTCACTTGTTGCTCAGATGAAAATTCCACTCCACCTTTGAAACTTTTCACAAAGAACCAAAAGACACAGACCCAAATTTCTAGACTGTTTGGGATTGCCGACCTTGTGAATGCCAGTGCAACAGCATTAGGTACGCGTATCATTTTATGTTTGTTAAAAGACTTGCATGCAATGGGCTCAGTGTTTATAAGATTCGAAGATTTTCTCCTTCTTTTAAAAGCAAGAACTGGAAATGACAAGAAGAGGCTTGTAGGGGGCGTAACTACTAAACACCTATTAGAAACTTTCATAAATGCAAAAAAGTGCAAATGGCCTATGGTTTTTAAACCAATGCAACAACTGATCAATGACAACTCAAAATTAGAATATGCAATGAAGCAAGGCATTAACAATTTAAAGCTTGGCTATTTTCCAGCTGTTAGAAAGTATGACACTGCTAAACATGAAGGATTGAATTGGAGATACACTTATGGCTTCTGGGCACTGAGTGACATAGAGGATGTGGACAGTGTTTTTGAAAGGAATGCTGGAAGCTGTCACATACAAATCCTCAGTGAACTTGAAAGACGAAAGATTTGTCATACTTCAACTTATGAAAATGAAGTTTTTCAATGGATCAAGCCTTGTCTAGAAAAGCTTGCACAAACCAAACTCAGTATGGAAGACACCCTTATCATATTAACTTTTGTAACATCCATTTGTTTGTTAATGAACAATAAATACATAGATTTCCTTAATTTAAGTAGACTGGAGCGGCAACTGCCAATAACACAAAGAAAATTACAATCACTTGAGATTTTGAGCAAATTTAAATTGGAATGTGTCAAAACCGTCAATGTATTAAAATTGCATCCTTCTATTCCACACCATTTAAGTAATAAAAGAAAAATCGACCAGACAATCGAACAAACTGACAATGGACAAGAAAATGAAGAATTCAACATCAATGAATTAGAAACCGAAGTCATTCCAAATGAAGATGACACTGACAGAGGGCACGTAATTCAAGTACAGAGCAGACATATCCCAACAAATGCCAGTAGAACGGTTGCTTCGTGGAAACCAGAGGAAACAATGATACTAACAAGATTCATTGGTGTAGATAAAAATATTAAACAACTCTATGAGGAATATCGAAAAGAATGTCGTGATTACAGCATTCCTGATCATCCATTTGACAGCTTCAGGAGAAAACTAGATCGAGTTAGAAAAGCTTAAACACACATAGAATTATCAACTACAAACATAATCTAAAACAGTCCAAACCTAAAAGTCATACAACTATTTTCGCATTTGATGCAATGTTAAACT
>CAXHUL010000723.1:0-34926 GCA_964019695.1 Loripinus fragilis
CATATTCATTTAATTGTGACAAATATTGACTGAATTACTCTTGGCTAAACCAATAAGACATCAGGGAAACATAAAACCAAACAAGTTAATATGATCAGAATATGCCACAAGCACAGAGAAAGAGGCACAATGACGCAGACGAAAACGCACACATAAAAGCAAGAAAACATCAAAGTTAAACAAGCATCACTCTATCTCAATGAGACGATTGCCAAACTAGAAAAGACATAAAGAACAGCTAAGCAGCACAAAAGAAGGACAAAACACAAACTCAACCCCACAGCAACAACAACAACAGAATCGCCGTCGTAGAACGGACACCAGCTGCAGCCACGGGTGGCCTTCATTTTATTGGCCAAAATCTCACCCAAGATTCTATCGTTGTTCAAACCAATACACGGTTTAGCTCGCACGGAGGCTTCCTTTTTATTCAATGTAGCATCGCAGAGAAACTATCAAAAAATCAAAATAACCAACTGTGATGAAACTATGAATATGACATGGAGAGCTAAAGCTAGGATAAACTCAGGCTGGGTCATGGCGAACTCAGCAATCATGATTAGCTAATGAATCAAAAAGGCCAAGTTATGGGTGGTATAAATTTAGATTTATCAGTTCATATAATATTCTGAGCGAAACTTCCAAACCGCCACTCGATATTTTCTCATATATCTTTACATATTTGATACATACATGGGTACAATTTACACTCAATTTGGAAAAATCAATTAAACAGAACCTGTCAAAATTTCATTTTCATAAATTGAAATTAACATGCTCAATTGATAGACTGTATAAAGGCACCATCGCATTTCATTTTCACACAAACGCTAAAATTTGAACTCATCGCTTAAAACCGAGTATTCCAGGCGCCTAAAGTGAAAAATACCAATTTTATGGTGTTATAAATGGACATTATTGAACATTTTTGGGGTTTGTTTTTATTAAGTAGCAATTTTCAGGTAATCCACAATGTTCCTATGGAAGCCCATGTGATATAATGCTTTATGGAGATGACATGTTTTTGTCCACAATATTATTGAACGTTTCTGGTGCTGTAAATGGACATTTTTGAACACAGTTGTGTTTGTTTAGTAATGAAGTAGCGATTTTCATGCAATTCAGTGCTACTATGGAGGCCCATATGGCCTAAAAGAACACAGAAATGTGTTTATGGTGATGAAATGTTTATGTCTACAAAAGTATTGAAACATCCGTCACCCATTAACCGTGTACTGCACATCAATTTCGGCACTTCCGTCGTTCCAATGCAGCATTTGTGCATCACCGCATCAAAGTATGGTGGCCGTAAGAGGACATTTTATGACATACATAATACTCAGTTTTTGTCGATTGTTCTCGTCATACGAGTGCAAAAATGAAAAATGGCAGACAGATTGTGGTGTAAACTTTCGACTCTATCAAAACATGTCAAACTTTATGAATCAGTCTCAGCGAGGCCCCGTTTTCGATTGAACCCACAGCCCGACCCCTCTACTTTATACTCATACAACCCAAACGTGGGCATGTTTGTGATAAAATTCAGTTGTCCGATTGTTGTCGATGAAAATACGAGTATACACAAGGCGAAAAACATTTAGCATCCTGTGCCACTTGCAAAACCGGTATTATTACTCTATCGTTACGCATTAATGAACAGCCCTATTGAATCAAACTTTGTTATGTTCAATCGACCGATACATGTGCCCAAATATACCGTGTCAAATATCATTTCAAACAGTTTAATAAAAAATGAGCTATATTGAAAAAATGTGTTTTGTTAACTGGCGGTTTAGAAGTTTCGTTCAATATATACTCAGAAAAAACAATTGAAGGATATTAAAATTATTTTGACTATATTACATTTGAGGATCCAAACAAAGTATTTTGTATCTGTTAGAAATACCAATATGCAATTCAGCAAAATGAAAAATGAAATTTAAGGGTCGTTGGTTACGATACAGTACCACGCCAAATGAAACGACCCTCTTTACCGAATGTTCACAAGCAATAAATTTTGCCTTTATTTTTTTTGCTGCAAATGCTTATATTCTAATTCCGACCACAGACAAGTTTTCATGTCCATTTATCAGTCATTGCACCTTATAACGCCTGCGACAATGTCTTCAACAAACAAAAAATGCTGCAAACTTGACCCGAGCATTGCTAATGTTCTAATTCCGACCACAGACAAGTTTTCACACCCATTTATCAGTGATTGCACTTAATAACGCGACACTGTCTTCAAAAAATGCGCAGATATGGCATACCCGAGCCAATATGACAACAGACTGGCAGTAAAACATGGACAACGACTATAAAATTAGGTGTGATACTTTTGACTGAGAGTCAGCAAAGCATTAAGGATTACAAACGCTGAAAATGGGGTTTAATCATTTTTGAAGGTTTGTGACTTTTTCAGTTATAGAGGGTTAAACCATTTGGAACTGTACTGTACCTTAAACATTGAAGATTAAAAATCCATTTGATTGCAGATTTTTCGAACTATTGAATGTATGTATATTTTCCCTAGTTGACATGATTACATACACCAAATTTCAAATTGACCTAATGTTTTAAAAATTATAGTGTTTCGGTAGTAAAATATGCATAGTAAGCATAAAAAACGCTCCAAAGCGATTCTTCATTCACCAAGCGTGTGCTTTCTACTCCCACCCTTCATTTTACGTCTTTATACCGGGTGTCGTTTAGATCAGACTTTGAGTAAATGCATTGTTAGTTTTCCAAAAGTAAAAGTGCTAAAATGGTAAGAATAGAAGTGCTCTTCATTTCCAAAACTTTACGGTATTCCTTCTTCGCATGCATACGAAATACACTTAAAACCGTGACATTTGTCATTGGAAAGATGAAATTGGTGTCTTTCAGTTTGTTTTTAGATGCCTTCCCCCCTAGACCCAAGATGCCCTTTGGACAGTGATATATCGCTATAAACATATATAACATTTTTAAAGGGCGTCTTTGGTTTAGGGGGGAAAGGGGTTGTACACGCCAAAGAATACATCACACATCTGATAAAATAGACCACTTTGCAAGATGTTTTTTTTTATTGTACATCAACTGTATAAATACATGTATACATACTCTATCGTGATATGACGTTTATATACCTTAGTTTAATGAAATAGCAAGTACAGTTGATGATCAAAATAAATTTTCATTCAAAAAGACGAAGGGTTATTACATGCATTAAGGGGAAAACGATTTAAATATAGGGGCTATGGTGCAAGGGTACATATACGGATGGTCTATATGTATTTGTTGAATGTGTCTTTTGTCTCCAGTCCTTATTTGAACAAAATAAAACGAATGTCTCTTTTAGGGAAATAGCCCGCCTTATCGCTAGAAATCCTTCAGTTGTTATTGTATTGAATACTAGAGAAAGAAATGTAACTAAATATCCTTCGATTCTTTTTCTGAGTATATGTAACTTATTATTATTGCACTGTTTAATGATGTTCAAATGTTTTACATAAAATATATCACAATGCACAATGTGCAAATACACGCTGGTGCAATAAGAAACATATATGGATGAATTCTGTGTCTATATGGGAAGATAATCCATTCGCTAAAGCTCGTGGACAGATAGCCTGTACAGGTACACAAACATACAGTAACTTTCGCTAACATTCTATATATTGCAGTTGAGATGCTAATTGTGGTATTTATATGGCCGCTATATATGGATACAGTAACCTGTAAGCTCGTGGACTATCTGCCTGTACAGGTGCACACACATACAGTAACTTACGCTTACATTCTTTAAATTGCAGTAGAGATAATGTCAGCTTTAGGTAATTGTGGTATTGGTACAGCCGCCATATATGGATTCATGAATGAACGACTGGGGCCGAGGTGGACCATTTCAGCAGCCACAGTAATCATAGTGTCTGGATACCTTCTAATGTGGTCGAGCATGTTGTCTCATGGTTTCTATCATTCAAGACCCTACTTACATTGCATTTACTTCTTCTGGGCAGGTATTTTATGTTTATTTAGTCTTTTTGTACACATTGAAACAAACTTCTGAAGAGCACAGTGGCTCAGCGGTAGGCTGCTCGACTTGACATAACGGGCTCCCTAGCTTGGGCCTTACTAGTGGCAACGTGTTGTATCGTTTTATCCTCTGCTTGATACTGGCCCAACGCTGAAAATAACCCGACATGACTGTAACATTGTTGATTTGAACGTAAAGCATCCACTCAAACAGAAACAAACTTAGACTTCGTGATATCGAGTGGTATACTTAGACTATATAGAGAATAAGAAGATGACCTTCTTCTGTATCTTTGAAGCACACGGACACTAAAACGCACCGATAGTATTATTAGTATTAGTATTCATTAAAGCTGATAAGACATATTACATTGTCATTAGTAAAATTATTAAAGTCCTAAATATATATACTTGTAATTAATGGGATAGGATTGATCATAAATCTCATTCAGTCAGATGCTTTAAGACAGAACCCCAAACTTAACTATTTCTAAACGAAACATTTAATTTATTTTGTTAGTCAGGACATTCTATTAATATTTAAAAAAAAACACCATGTGAGGACATCTTTATAAGTTAATTATGTAAACCAACATTACAATGTTCAGAATGTATTATTAATTATGTAATCATATCATGCCATAGGAAGACAAATTGTATTCTGAAATGTGGGAACACTTCATTTTTACGTGATATATGTTTGCACTTTATTGCAAACTGTTACATTTTATTTCAAACCGTGACTTTTACAAAACTAAATAGGGTATCACTATCATATGTAGCACACAAAGAGAGCCTCAACCTTTTAATTGACTTTTACAAAACTAAATAGGGTATCACTATCATATATAGCACACAAAGAGAGCCTCAACCTTTTAATTGACTTTTACAAAACTAAATAGGGTATGGCTATCATATGTAGCACACAAATAGAGCATATACCTTTTAACTGACTTTTACAAAACTAAATAGGGTATCACTATCATATATAGCACACAAAGAGAGCCTCAACCTTTTAAATATTTTTTACAAAACTAAATTGGGTATCACCTTTATATGTAGCACACAAAGAGAGCCTGAACCTTTTAAATTACTTTTTACAAAACTAAATAGGGTATAACTATCATATGTAGCACACAAAGAGAGCCTCAACCTTTTAATTGACTTTTACAAAACTAAATAGGGTATGGCTATCATATGTAGCCCACAAAAACAGCTCCAACCTTTTAATTGACTTTTACAAAACCAAATAGGGTATCACTATTATACGTAGCACACAAAAACAGCTCCAACATTTTAATTGACTTTTACAAAACTAAATTGGGCATCACTATCATATGTAGCACACAAAGAGAGCCTCAACCTTTTAAATTACTTTTACAAAACTAAATAGGGTATAACTATCATATGTAGCACACAAAGAGAGCCTCAACATTTTAATTGACTTTTACAAAACTAAATAGGGTATCGCCATCATATGTAGCACACAAAGAGAACCTCAACCTTTTAATTGACTTTTACAAAACGAAATAGGGTATGGCTATCATATGTAGCACACAAATAGAGCATATACCTTTTAATTGACTTTTACAAAACTAAAAAAGGGTATCACTATCATATATAGCACACAAAGAGAGCCTCAACCTTTTAAATTATTTTTACAAAACTAAATTGGGTATCACCTTTATATGTAGCACACAAAGAGAGCCACAACCTTTAAAATTACTTTTTACAAAACAAAATAGGGTATAACTATCATATGTAGCACACAAAGAGAGCCTCAACCTTTTAATTGACTTTTACAAAACTAAATAGGGTATGGCTATCATATGTAGCACACAAAAACAGCTCCAACCTTTTAATTGACTTTTACAAAACCAAATAGGGTATCACTATCATATGTAGCACACAAAAACAGCTCCAACCTTTTAATTGACTTTTACAAAACTAAATAGGGTGCCACTATCATATGTAGCACACAAAGAGAGTCTCAATCTTTTAATTGACTCTTACAAAACTAAATAGGGTATAACTATCATATGTAGCACACAAAGAGAGCCTCAACCTTTAATTGACTTTTACAAAACTAAATAGGGTATCGCTATCATAAGTAGCACACAAAGAGAGCCTCAACCTTTAATTGACTTTTACAAAACTAAATAGGGTATCACTATCATATGTAGCACACAAAGAGAGCCTATACCTTTTAATCAGGTTTTACAAAAATAAATAGGGTATCACTATCATATGTAGCACACAAAGAGAGCCCCAACCTTTTAATTGACTTTTACAAAACTAAATTGGGTACCACTATCATATGTAGCACACAAAGAGAGCCTCAATCTTTTAATTGACTTTTGCAAAACTAAATAGGGTATTACTATCATATGTAGCACACAAAGAGAGCCTCAACCTTTAATTGACTTTTACAAAACTAAATAGGGTATCGCTATCATATGTAGCACACAAAGAGAGCCTCAACCTTTAATTGACTTTTACAAAACTAAATAGGGTATCACTATCATATGTAGCACAAAAAGAGAGCCTCAACCTTTTAATTGACTTTTACAAAACTAAATAGGGTATCACTATCATATGTAGCACACAAAGAGAGCCTATACCTTTTAATCAGGTTTTACAAAAATAAATAGGGTATCACTATCATATGTAGCACATAAAGAGAGCCTCAACCTTTAATCGACTTTTACAAAACTAAATAGGGTAACACTATCATATGTAGTACACAAAGAATGGGCATCCTCTTTTGATGCTTCAATATTCGATAGTTGTGACAGGCTATATGTGCAACAATATTGGATGTCGGAGTCATAAGAAACATAATAAGGCAATATTAAGGTCCCAAAGTCCAAAGAACGTTGAAAAGCCTGCAAAGTTGAATGAATGCACCCTTATTTCCTGAATGGATGTTATCAAACTAACATATATATATCACTTTTTGATGTACATCTTCACCCATTTTCCAAGGTCACGTGAGGGCAATTAAAGTTTCATTAAAATGCGTCACATTTCCTAAATGGATAGATGACTCTAGCAAAACGTGTACATTTAAATTACTGGGTAATGCAAAAGGACTGATTAAATTTTAGTGACGTTGCACTCATTAAGTCTCCCAAATGTGAGGGAGGCTTTTTGTTTCACTCCGTTTCTCGTTAAGTCTCCCAAACGTAGTGGGGCGACTGATTGTTTTTTCTCCGTTTCTTCCTATTAAGTCTCCCAAACGAAGTGGTCTGATTTTTTTTTCTATGTTATAGATATTGATAATAAGAGTTTTGCACACAAAAAAATGAAATTTGAAATCCCGGACTCAGGGATTGACCCTGACCAACCAAATTTTAAAGCCCTAAATATCTCAGAAACCATTCAGCTCCCCACCCCTAAACCATATATATTAATATTTCTTAGGATAAGAAGCATTCAGTAACACTGCCTGGGAAGTCCAAAGTGGCGTGCCCAGGCATGCCCCACCCCATTCACTTCATAAACAGATTAGTATCTCGAAAACCGTTTAGATCCCCACCCATAAACCATATACGAAGGTTTTCCTAGTAAAACGTGGACTTTTGTTGTAATATGGGACTGTGTATCAGTAATGCTTTGATATTTTTAGGATGTGTTTATATACATATTGGAAACATTTTGTACAAATATGGGTGGAAACACAGTTTAGATTACAAATTTATGAACCTTTACTTGACGGTATGTCGGCGTGAGCGGTGCACGTCGAAATCATTGCTTTGAAATTCATCTAGTCCAAACCGAGTAGTTTAAGCCTCGGTCACACGAGGGCTTACGACCATGCTGCGACCTGTGTAAGACCAGTCACGTGGTAAAATCGCAAGTAGATCTCGTACGAGCGCGCGACAGGTCATAGTGATTGGAAACAGCGGTATTAACAAAGTAGGCTCCAGAGAGGTCTTTGAGCATTTTCATGAGCCTGGTTCTGCAGTAGATGATAGCAGCAGGTGTATACATGTCTTTAAAAGCTTTTTGGTGCTTTCACAATTAGACAGGATAAAAATGCAAAAATAAGACGGAAGACTGTCGCACGTTGGTTTTTATTGATCGGTAGTGATCGTGCAAGCAAAACGCATGAAAATGGGCGGGGCGGAGAGTTTTGAACATGTCCAAAAACCTGCGACCGCGATCCAAGATCACGTGTCGTCTCCAAACAGTATTTATAAGGGCAGACAAGCTTGCACTTTTGAGACAAAAACGTCCGGTCTGATCTCGATACAAACTGTTTGGCATTTAAATTTCGTTATTGTTGATTTTTTTTAGAAACACTTCATTTTGAAAACACCTCGAGATGACAAAATGTCCTGAAAATACACCTTTTTTTCTTACCACAAAGGCTAAGATCAGCCGCTCCAGGGCTTTCGTGACTCGGTTTGAAGTATGATGCAGCTGTAGAATCAAGACATAGATCATGCAGTCCCACTGGATAGTTAAGCGCTAGGAGCATAGATAACAACAGTGCGGCTTTCGTGGTGTGGTTTATAGTACAATTATATCATATTCAGATAAAGTTTCCTTTTAAAAGGACAGTTTGCCCAGTTTTCCTCATGAATCACTGCCCTATTAATTCCTAGGAAACCACCCAAGATGCAGTATTCAAGTTTTGATAAATTTTAATCTCAAAAGTGAGATAGGTACATTGAGTAACACATGAAATTGAAAGATTGATGAAGTATCAGTTTTCTGTTCAATGTCAATAAAACATTAGGCAGCTATTCGATTTAAAATAACTGTTACCTTCTGAGTAACTGTACACATGCTACTAATTAGTCTCATCCAATCTTTGAATTGTCTGGGTCAAAATTTACATTTAGATGCACTTTTTTGTTTAATAATTACACATGCATGCTTATCCGATTGGAGCGATTATAACCTCTATGCTGGGACTTCAGGTTATGCTTACCAAAAGCTCTGTAACTCCCATTGACCAAAATACACATTCAGTGTAAACTGGCACACAGAGGTAGTGTTTTGTTGGGCGAATGCTTTGTATTTTACTATTACTCTATTTACTAGTCTGATACCAGTCTAGGAATCCTTATCACAAGCTACAAACATGCAATAATCACATTAAAACTTCACTGCTCAGAGCAGGTATCTGTGTAGACTACCCCCTGCAAAATTTTGTTCTAAAAATGGTGTTGTTCTAGTAGTAGAACTGTTCTAGAACATTTAGAACTGTTCTAGAACTGTTCTTAACTAGGTAAATATGCTTGTTCAAGAACTCTTGTTCTACAACTGTTCTAGAATATGTTCTAGAACAAATCAAACACATTCTAAAACTTGTTTTATTCTAAAACTGTTCTTGAAATAAGTCTAGAACATTTTAGAACAAATCAAGATCCAATAAGTTCTACAAATGTTCTAATAATATTCTAGACGGTTTTAGAACTTTTCAAGAACAAAATAAGTTGAAAGAAACTTTTGAAAATGATTCAAATTAAGTTCCAGAACATTTGTCTTACATTTTAAAACTAGTTAATTCTAAAAATATACTAATAATTCTAAAACATATTTGGAACTTCTCAAAGAGAAAATAAGTTAAAGAATTGTTTTCCATTTACTATTCAAATTAAGTTCTAGAACTTATTTAGTACTTTTGTAGAACCAACAAGTTCTAGAAATGTTCTCAAAGGTTCTAGAACATTTTAGAACATTTCTAGAACAAGCATGTCATAGCCAGATGGATGATGGGAAAACAAGGCTGCCAGAATCGGATGGATAATATGGAGGCTCTTCCAAAAACGTTTGTTTGGCAACTTTTAGATGGCAAACATGATAGTAGTATATTGTTGGAGGCAGTGAGTAGGCCTGAGAAAAAGTTTTTTTATGTTAATTGTTACTGCGGTTTTCCAAGCTGAAATGCATGGCAGTGTTTTGAAATGGGTGGGGTAACAGGGTGGCGACAACTGACAACATTCAGGCCAACGTAGGGCCTCTGTTATTTTTTTTCAATAATAATTATTCCTCAGTTGATGTTTATTTATTTTTATTGATTCACCTACATGAGAATGAAATACACTTTGGTATTAGTTTTTTGGGGTTTAACCCAAATTTGTTAACAGTATTTTAGATATGATAAAGTGGCATTTCACAGAATCATATTTCCAAATGATCTACTAGGGCTAGAGTAATGTGCCTTCTGCTCAATGACATTCCTGACCATGGCCACTTAAAATATCTACTTTAATAATTAAGAGACATTTATTGAACCTTTTATGGGACATCTTTGGGTGAGGTGTTCTACAATTGTTCCAGAAAGTTTCTAAATGCTTGTTCTGGAACAGCTCTAGAACAAACCAAAGTTTCTTCTAGAACAGTTCTGCAACAAACTTTTAGAACATTTCTAAAATTGTTCTGAAACCATTCTAAAAATGTTCTAGAATAATTCAGAGACATTTATAGAACGTTAAATGGGACATTTTTTGAGGGGTGTTCTACAACTGTTTCAGAAAAATAATAAAGGTTTGTTCTAGATCAGTTCTAGAACAAACCAAGGTTAATTCTAGAACAGTTCTAGAACAAACCATTATAACATTTCCGGAATTGTTCTTAAACCCTTCTAAAAATAATCTAGAAAAATTTAGAGAAATATTTAAAACGTTAAATTGTTCATAAAAGTTTTAAAGATTTGTTCCAGAACTGTTCTAGAACAAATTTGAAGTGTTCTATAACAGTTTTAGGAAATATGTTTAGAATTTATTTGGAACTTTACTTGAACAAATCTTTTGACCTTGGCTAGAGCAATTGTAGAACAAAATTGTCCCATTTAACGTTCTACATCTGTCCCATAAAAATTCTAGATCATATCTAGAACAGTTTCAGAGCAGTTCTTGACCATATTTCTAGAAATTTCTAGAATAGTTCTTGGCCTTTCGCACTTCTTTGGTTGTCATTCAATATTAAATCAGGGGAGTACAGCGGCTCATTGTAAGAATGATAAACATGAGATAATGGGGTTGGTGATTCAAGCATCACTGGAGATACTCCTACTGTGTTGTTTGCTTTCCACGTAATCCTCTTTTTGGTACTGATTCATTTCATGGGACAGTCTGATCTTATTGAAAAAAAAAATGACTGGGAAGAAAACGGATTAAAACATTTATATGAATATAAGAGCTAGACTGAACAAACCAGGTCATGAATGTGCATCCTAAGAAGTGCTCGAGATCAGAAATATGAAAAATCAAAATAATTCCAATGAAATAGAAATAATTTCACAAAATGTTCCCAATAATGCCCTTTACCAAAGTGAGGAAGAATGCAAAGATCAGGAATCGATACAATCAAGTACCACACCTGAACCAGGATATCGAATGGGAAAGTGATAAAAAAAAACAAGAAAACATCACACATAGGAGAGGCAAGAGATCATCCCTTTCCCATCAGGTGACCACAAAACTGCAAGACACAGGCTCGACAATATGTCAAAGACAAACCCAAACCCACAAAAGAAGTAATGCTTTGGAATGGTCAGTAATAAAAGCACTGGAGGTCTTAAAATAGTTTCAAAATTTCACAAACTTTTCCCCATGACAGAACAAAATGGCCTGCAAAGCTTAAAATAGAAATCTCCTCCTGAACCACTGTCCAAATTCAATGGAATTCGGACAGAAATCCTCTATCAAAATTAGACAAACGGGTCTGGGGCCAGTGCTCCTATCCTGAAACATTTATATAGCAGAACATTTTTTTTCATATTCAGTTTACGTTCTCATTTAAATGACACTTTCTGGCAGCCTCAGAAGGTACAGTAATTTTGTTAGAGTATGAGGATTTTTCTGATATACCAATGTTTCAGGACTGGGGCCAGTCTACATTAAAATTACATGTATAACAAAAACGGTAGCTGAAAGTACCATTTTAATCAGTACGAATTGAATGTGAAGATTTATCAATATTTCAGGACTGGGGCCAGCCAAATTATACATAACATGTGCGGATCAAGGAATTTTTATCAGGGGGGGGGGGGTCTAGACCCGACGGCAAGAAAACAGCCTTGACAGCGTTTTTTTTTGTTTGTGTTGTGTAATCCTCAACCTATTAAAAGAGGGGTTCCAATGGTTTTATTTCAGAGAGGGTTTATCATTTTACCAGGGGGTCCAACTTTTTCCAGGAACTTGGGGGGGGGGGTCCAAATATTATTTGAGAAATTAAGTGAGAAGTCTTCTCCATAGAATGAGAAATCAGTGATAGATATGAGGGTCTGGATGGGGTATAATGATTAGTGAATAATGGTCCTTTTTTATAATGAAAAGTGAATAATTAGCCAAAAAATGAATAGTGAATAATGAGGGCCTAAAAATTAATGAATAATCCTATTATTTTTTTTTAATGAATTGAAGAAAAAATTAATGAATTGTGAATAATCAGATTTCTTTGCCACTTTCTAACCTTTAATGAATAATTGGTCTTATTTGAATGAATAACACAAAATTTTAATGAGATGAATAATGGGCTAAATTTTGAATGAATAGTGAATACAGACCCCCCCCCCCATCCAGACCCTCAGATATGAGTTAATGCAGACAAGTACTTTTATAATTCTCCTTCAATAATCCTGCCCAACTCTTTTATATGCTGGATTTTTGTCATCTGCTGACTGTAATAAAAGTAAAAAACAAATCTCCCAGCTACACTATCAGAGTGTCAAACAGTTTGGATCTAAATCAGGACCTACATTATGTCGGGCCTCATCTGGGTCCAACCGATTTCAATATTGTAAATACTTTCAAAGACACAAAAATTATCTTGCTTTCCCCAACTTATCTGAAGCTCTGTATCGAGCTGACCTCAGAAATTGTGCATTACGTAATTTGACATGACCGGACACGTCTTTAATACACAATCAGACTGAAAATCAATACATGCATGTATCATGCAAGACCGACATGATGGTTTATTGCATGCTTATTAAAGGTAAATAAACTAAATATCCGTCAGGGACTTTCTATACCAACTAAATAGAGAGTCCTTGATTTCTGGCTGACAGCATGCAAAGAGTTACAGCTACTAGCAGGTAAAGGGTAAATCAGTGAGTTGCATCAGAAATATACATGCTGCAGCTTTTAATGACCAGACCAACTCGCGGTTTCATTCATTGTTGGTACTTAAAGATGACTCAAAAACTTCAAAGGGAGAATAATGTTTTGTCTCTGCAGATATTTTTCTGCATTATTTTTATCAAAATAACCTTTCAGGATAACATCAGCGTCTCAAAAAGCTTGGACCTAGATCAGCCCTGACGGTCTTATCTTGGTTCAAACTGTTTGCGACGACAAAATTAGCCGCTAGCAGTCATAAAGTGGATTTGACAGAAAATACCGTGTCAAGTTTTGTGCTTACGGGAATATATTATTAGTTGATCTTGGAGTATTACTGTTTTAAAATAATGCTAATTGGAGTTTTAATAAGGGGAGAGTGTGAAATACACACTTCAACAACCAGGTAGGTCAATTTATAAAATGGAACAATCCATATTGAAAAATTTCAAGTTTTCGATAGCTGGCGACTACAGGACTATCGAGCAGGGCCGGACAACGTACTCGTTTTTTTTATTTTTGGAGAAAAAATGGTACAGTCGGCAGCTATAAAACAGGGTCGGTCGGCAAACCTTAAACACACATATTTTTCTTTTGGCCTTAGCGGATCCTACAATATATCGGCCCAAATCAAAGTTTCTCATTTATTCAACACAGGCGGCCGTGTTGCGTTATCATCCAACTATTTTTAACAATGACAGCGGGTTGCGTCAGACAGCTAATCTGCAGTGCGCATGACCGGATTTCCGAAAAAGTCAATCTGAAAGTTTGCTGCTTCGAAAGCAGCAAACAAAAAAAGGAACAGCAACCTATCATCTACTTTATGTAGGTAGAGTAATAGGTCAAAAGGGGTCGAGGCCATCCTCCATCAACATTTCTAAGTATATAAAATGTCTGAAGTGAAAGAGAGCAAAAATCACAAAGCCTTTGGAGTGTTTATGATTTGAAAGTGTAAATTATTGCTGAGACCACAAGTTAAAGCGCAAGATTACAAACATCAAGAATCAACTCAAGAATAAAGTTTCCTTTTAAAAGGACAGTTTGCCCAGTTTTCCTCATGAACTACTGCCCTTTAATCCCTAGGAAACCATCCAAGGTGCAATAATCAAGTTTTAAAAATTTTTAACCTCAGACGGGTCAAAAGTGAGATGAGTACATGAAGTAACATAAAATTGAGAGATGGGTGAAGTATCAAGTTTCTGTTCAACATCAATAACACATTAAGTAACCATTCAATTTAAAATAACCACTACCATCTGGTTAACTATTCACATGCTACTAATTAGACTCGTCCAACCAATCTTTGAATCTTCTGAGGTCGAAATTTATCTTTAGATGCACTTATTTAGCATGTATTCTTATCTGACCCCTACGTTGGGTGGGGGGACTTCAGGCCATGCTTACTGAAAGCTCTGTAACTCCCATAGACCAAAATACGCTTTCGGTGTAAACTGGCACACAGAGGTAGTGTTTGCATGGTTAGGTAAATGTTTTATATTTTACAACTACTCTATTTACTGGTCTGATACCAGTCTATGAATCCTTATCACAAGACACAAAAATCTGTAAAACACGCATGCAGTAATCTATCACATTGAAACTTCAACGCTCAGATCAGAGTAGGCATCTGTGTAGTACTTTGGTTGTCATTCAATTTTAGATAAGGGGAGTACAGTGGCTCATTGTAAGAATGATCAACTTGAGATTATTGGGTTGGCGGTTCAAGCATCACTAATTTTCCGAAGGAAAATCCTCGTGAATTGGTTGCTTAGGTGTATTATATAGAGTGTGCGTGAGCACGATAATAACTTGAATAAATATTTCTTTTAAAAGGATAGATAATCCAACTGTGGTGTGTGCTTCATTAATCTCCTCTGCTTGGTACTGATTCAACTGAGACAGTCGGATATGATTGAAAATATTTTACTATGAAGAGAACGGATTAAAACATTTATATGAATGAGCACAAATGATGCTTAGCTAGACTGCACAAACCGGGCAAGGTTGGCAATCGACCGGTCAATATGCATATTGACCAGACCAGTGGTCATTACTGGTTTTAACTGGTCATTACCAGTCAATTGGTGGTTGATAGAAAAAATCATGGTCGATGTGAAGATACTTAGCATTAGTTATCCTAATATATTAGACTCTACTAAACAGCATTAGTTATCCTAATATACTGGACTCTATAAACAGACTTAAATTAGGTTCAATATAAGATAATACAGGCTTAATTGAAAATGTGTTTCATGAGTTGGTATTGCTTTAAAAAATGTATTGATAATTAGATAGACCTAAAGCAAACAAAAATGAATGTCTATAGTTAAGATATTCAGTCTCAATCAATCTGAATCATCACCACAACTTTCAGTTCAGACTTAAGACTTGAACTTATTTACATTCATTCATTAGTAAAAAAAGTAAAGCAAAAATTGATGCAAGCAATGAAATTAAATAAATTTTAAAACTAGCTTTTTCGTAGTCATATTTTTTTTTCAATCAGTGCCTTATTAAATGAAAGAAAGTTTAAAAAAATCAATCAAATACATCAAATTGATCATCAAAGGGGTCATCATGTACAAACTAGTCTTGGCTCTATTAGTTGAAATGCAAATTGAATTGGTTTCTCACCTGAAAAGACAAAGGTGTGAAAATTGTAAAAAAAAAACACTGAATGTTTAACAATATATCAAGGAGTTTGAACAAACAAAACTGTCAAAATACTGGACATGTCACTCAGACTAAAGAAGGCCCAGTTTATTAGACCTATCCAATAACTAAGCTTAAGATGCATTGGCTAATTCATTGGCATCTGTGTTGATATAGAGGTGTGAAAGTTTGGTCATTCTGTTATCTGCTGTTATCAGTTAAGTTAATAATTTAACCAGTGTCATGAATTCATAAAAGTTATTGTCTCAAAATGATGAAAAAAGACCCTGTTACGTTGTATGGTTATTCTTTTCTTTTCATTAAAAAATACTAGTGTTAGGTGCCTGGACTGTAATGCAGAAGTCAGTGCTAAAGTAAAAAGTGCCCTTGGTAGGGACGAAACAGGATTCTTTTCTTGCTTCAATAAAACCTGACCTAATATCAACCACCAAAACGGCCTTTTAAAAATTTCAATCAACCACTCAGAGACAAGTATTTACCACTTTTTGGCATATTGACCGGGGTGGTTTTAACCGGTTAAAACTGGGGGGGGGGTGGTTTAGACTGCCCAACCTTGAAACTGGGTCATGGATGTGCATCCTAAGAAGTGCTTGTGTTCAGAAATATGAAAATTCAAAATAAATCCAATGAAGTTGAAATAATAACACAGAAAGGTTCCTAATAATGGGTCCATGACTAAACCTCGAAATTATATGTATCAGTATGAGGATTTTCTCTGAGATATCAATGTTTCAGGACTGGGGCCAGTCTACATTTAAAATTAAAAAGTTTGTGATAGACCAGTTTCACATCTAGTTTACCATCGTTGAATTGTAAAAGGATTTAAGTACCACAATACAAATACGGGCAGCTACAAACAATCCTTTGTTGAATTATAATTTACTATACAGTAAATCTTGTATAAGTTGTTCATACACCATATATTATTCACGAATGTCATGTATTGGTTCGTACAGTGATCATTTTTGCTTGCGGCGCTCACGCCGCAAAAATTTATTTTGGATGAGTGATACTCTCTACCTGGTTGTCTATTTATATAACAAACTGTTAGCATAACGGTCGTGTGTATGGGAACAAAACAATTCACCGATAAGAAAACTCACCGACAGCAAGCAAAACATAGTGTTAAGAGCATGTCTCATATCATGTGACATATTAACCCCTAATTCAATTTGTGGATATATGTTGGGGTCATGGAATGTCGCTCACTGTTTTCAACCACTGTGACCTTGATCTCAGGAGTCAGCTAGCTAGGTTGTGAAAAATGCACCCACAGCAGATCGCCAATATTGTTTATGGTAGCAGATCCATATATGGTACGTAGATACATATTGGGTCCTGTCGAGTCACCAACTGTCTCCAGGTCACTGTAACCTTGACCTCTGGTTTCACCGTTTCAGTTCCAGGAAGGTCGAGCCCAGAGCATATCTGTATATAATTTGAGGTAGGAATGTGAATTATATTTTGGGATCATGGCATGTCGCATACACGTCTGGGTCTCTTTGGCATGTAGCTTGTACATTAACATGTTTAAAACACTGTAGCCTTAGTTTGTAACTTTATAAATCATGCCACGATTGTCCGAACATGAACGATCTGACGCAATTGGAATGGTATTGGCCCACTTTCAAAGTTCCTACTAAAGTTCTTACATAATATATGCGTGCGCACTTTTACACCCAAATGGCTACAGTTGCAACCTTTTAAGGACATATGCTACTAAATACTTCCCACATTGAAATATTTTAAATACTTTGCATACAGTTTGTTTTATGCATGGGCTATCCATTTATGAAATAAAAAGGATATGTCACCGTGCTTATTTTTTCAGAAACTCATATTGAAGTTTACAGCATTTGACCAATTTTCTAGAAATATAAAATAATAATACTAGTCCTAATTATCGAGCTAAAACGGTTGTAATCTTCACCCAGCTTCTTTCTTTTAACTTAAATTACTGCCCATGACCTCAAACTTTTAAGAAAATGTGCATGTTTACTTGTTACCCCATGCTGTGACAAGATACTGCATGATATATTTTGGCAATTCGTCGAAAAATGGAATTTGTTTTTAGAATAAATCAAGTATTAAAAAATCTGACATTGAAAATCTTGAAAATTTATTTTTAATTCATGGACTATTATAATACCTTTCAGAAAAAAGAATAAAAATCTGGGGTCACCGAACTAATTCTCTTTCTAGAGGGCCAAATTTAACCCCACCCCCATAGGTTTCATGCGTAATTCAATATAAAAAGTTCGGGGATGACCATTTCGGTCGTTTTGATGATGCCATTTTACTAGTATATGAAGTAATTTAGCATTAAAATGTTAAAAAAGAAAGAAAAAACACACTGAAAATATGTGCGCATCTGGGAATCGATCCTGGTTCTCTGGCTTTGTAGCCAGGCGCGCTAACCACTAGGCCACGAGGTCAGGTCGTGCGCCGCTCTAAATATCCATACAAATAGTATAGACTCGGCCACTATCGTATTCGTAACCAGGGTTATTGTGTACGTCGTTTGATTTCGACTGAGCTACATTTATCTGTCTTTAGTGCTGAGACGATCAGTTCTGAAAAGATGTCAATAGATATTTCGAACACACTTTAATTAGTTATTTTGTGAAGAAAATGTCGGAACACCGATATGACATAAGAATATCGGAAGCTGTATTGATCCGAATCCGTTAAGGGTCGAAAGACAGGACCCAGACAACTTTCCCCGTTTGCAGACGCGGAAAAGGTGCGCATTGGAAATAGCCGCATATGTCTTTAACTAGTTGTCAAAAAAACAAAGTGAAAAGCCCTGTATGCCCCACCTCATTTCTTCATCGTAGACAAAAGGGGTGTGCATAAACTGAACAATAAACTACACAGCCTGCACTAATTAACAATAACGATTAAGAGGGACCGCAAATAGAATACATCAAGGATTTATTTTGTAAATTAAAAATATTTTGAGGCTATTAATAGATCTTGAACCAATTATGCTAGATAGGTCTAAAGGAGGGAACCAGACAAGCTTCTAGAGTAACGGTGCTCGGACCCACCGTTGATCTTTAGTAGGTTCGTGACGTCACTTTAGTAGCGAATCGAACTTTAGTTACTAAGTAGGTACTTAAGCTTGATTCGAAGTGAGTATTATAATTGCCATCAGTCAACTATATAGAATAGCTACCAGTCTGATAATAAAAAGTGGTCATTAATACACGTAAAATATTGTAATAATATTTTTCTTTTCTTTTCCAAATGTTTATGCTCATGGCTAGTCTATAAAGTTAACGTAATTGTCTTCATTATCAAAACTTAGCACCAGGCTATAGACTAGCAACAAAGTAGGAATATGTTTATATGGAAAAAATGAACTGACTATTTGAAAAGTTCTAGGCCTTTGGGAAAGGCTTTCAACTATACAGCGCCCAAGAGATCGGTATCAGGCTACAGGGAAAGTTAATTATCGACGCAGGTCTGGTTAACCAAAAATGACTCGACCTGACGTACCTTACTTTGAAAGTATCAACGTAACAGCGTTCTGGCTGGCTATCGTCAGTTCCGGACAAATAATAGGACTTCGAGGGTAATTTGTATCCAGATTTTAATAAAAAATATTTAATACAATTCCTTTAAATGACGTCTGATTTCTAGACAAATTTCAAATTGCAACTTTAGAATCTAAGGGTATTGCTATTCGATAGACTCTTGTCCTAACATTATTTATTATTTTGGCATGAAATTAAAAACATGTTTTGCTGATATGTTGATGTTCATTGTTGCAAAAATTCAAAAAAATGATACATGAAAAATAAGTAAATTTTATTAATTTCATTTTTTGCGTGGCGCTACGTGCCGCTTTAGATAACTGTTTGTGTCTTTTTTTGCCAGAAGAGACTCAATAACTAATGCTGATGTTCTGTTCGTCTATGTCGTGGTTTTAGTGCAGTGTAAATAATAACCAAATTTGGAGGTGTTCCCAACAAACATGGTGCACATGCTGTTTTTAGACTAGGCAAGCCCTCCTTTAAAACGGAAAATTTATTCAAATATGTTTTTTTTAGAATTTTTTAATAGTTCGTACACATCGTTTTTTTCCTTCATCGGTGCTTGTTTTTTTAATCAGCGTAGCTGTCTATGATACTTAAATGCTAATTTTTCGCCTGCCAATCTAACGGCTTCGTCGCTAACGTGAATCCAGCATTGACGTCGCATGTTTTAAATGACATTAAGATTTGTTTTCTGAAAGTACGTCGAGCGGATGCAAATTTACACGCCTATGTCGCCGATGCGTTTGAGATATTCTGTACGGTCATTACAAAAATCAAATACACTGCCGTGCAAGCTTAGGAAAATTGACTGTTTTATTTTGTTTCCAATCGAAACCCGAACATGAAATCAACTTGCGCGGTGCCCCATATGAACTGGTACCAGGGTATTTCGTAAATAGCCTGCTGGTACTTACGACATATGTGATCAGAGTAGGCAAAGATGAGCATGTGCATCCAAAACTGTTGGCGTTATGGTAGTATCATGCGCGGATACAGGAATTTTCGCCACGCGGAGGGGGGTCCGAAAAAACTCTGATAACGTTTTTTAGGCATCAGCTTTTTTACAGTTTTACAGAGGGGTATCAATGGTTTATTTTAAGGAAAACTTTATTTTTAAGGTTCCAGAGGGGGTCCAACATTTTACAGGGGAGGGGGTCCAAATTTTTCCAAGGGGGGGGGGGGGCAAATGTTAATATTGAACTTGTGAATTTCCAGGGGGGGGGGGCGGACCTCTGGATCCGCGCATGCGTATGATAGATCCACTTGCTTCTTCAGTGAAGCCAATCCTGAAAGACAGGTTTTCTCATGCAATGGCTCATTTTTCATTGCTCGAGCGACTAGTACATTAGGGACATAATTCCGGATATTTCATCTGGCTCTACATTGTACTTTATATGAAATAAGCATGCGCTGATACGTAAATTGTGGGAAGCAGAAAAATGCGCTGATTTTGTACATATAAATATTGAATATTCTCTTTCTGCGACCTTCGTTTTCGAGGGCTCTCTGAATGATGTCATCATGGCTTAGCATGCAAAGAGTTAAAGCTACTCGCAGGTAAAGGGTTAGTCAGTAGTGTTGCATCATTTCATTCATTGTGGTCACTTTTGTCTCATAGCTATTTTTACGAGTGTGCTTGCTCCACGGATGGACTTTAATTTTAGTTTTCAAACGCAATTGCGGATAAATGGATTAATGCAAATGGATAAATACATAAACATGTGCGGATCCAGAGGGGGAGACAGGGGGTCCCGACCCAATCACAAAAATATAGGGTTTCTTAGCATTATTAGTCCGGATCCCCTGTAAAACCACAAAGCTTACAAGCCAGCATTCAGTATTGGGCCACCATCGGCCCGCCAGCGAAACGCCATTTGAATGGCGTTTCGCTGGCGGGCCGTTAATGGCCCACTAATAGTGGTATTTGAATCCTTCGTCCCCTCATCAAAATAAAGAAAACAAAAATAAAATGTTAAAGTTGGACCCCGTCTGACAAAACTTTCTGGATCCGCGCATGCGTAAACCATTTAAAGGTAAGTCGTTTTCTTTTTAAACTTTTTCTATAATGACTTGCATCTGGCCGTTCCAAGCCGACCTTTAGAATGATTTTCCATTTTAGCAGATCCTACAATATCGTCCCGAATCAAAGTATCTCATTTCTTCAACACAGGCGGCGGTATTGCGTTATACCCGACTATTAATAACAATGAGACAGCTACTCTGCAGTGCGCATGACCGGATTTCCGAAAAAGTCGATCTGAAAGTTTGCTGCTTCGAAAGCAGCAAACAAAAATAAATCTTTACATGCTGGGTAAATTTGTATGACTTTTCAAAAGTGTCGCTTTCTGATTTTCTTCAAAGTGACCTTTTTCAGAAAAATAAAAAAATCAGGAATACCTTCAGTATCAAACATTTTGGATCCAGATCAGGTCCAATGAGTGTTGGGCCCTGTTTGCGATAAACGTCAAGCCTGAACTCGATCCAAAACTGTTTTGGTTGACACTAGCAGCTGAAGAGTTAACAGGCTTCTTCATTTTTGCGGCATTCTATTTGCTTTAAGCATGTATGCACTTAATGGATTCTTCCTTCCGATAATATGCCTTAATTTGGGGATGTTCCATTATATATAGAGAGGGGTCACAGCTTATAATTTCCAAATTAAATTACATTTCTTTCTCTGTGGATCCCTTTTTCATACTTGTAGCAAACAGTGTAGACCCTGATGAAATGCGTCATTTCGTCTAGGTCTTCACTGTTTGCCAGACGGGACACATTTATGCCCAAACAGTATAAATGGTTCATCAATTATAATTTTGAAAAAAATATTTGTCTGCTCATATGATAACGGTGCTTATTAGTTATCCCCCAAAATCAGTCCTTTTATCTATATATTTTCATAATGTGTGTATGAGAGAAGTGAATTCTCATATATGCGGAGGTTCAAAACCTTCGCGGCTCGCCTTTGCGCATCTTCACACCCTATACCCGGGATGCAACATTTTTGTTTACATCGCAGATCAGAAACAACCTAACACGTCGCGTGCGAGAATGGATTGTGGTAAGTTGACGTTGTTTTTACTTTTACAGACGTTAAAACGAGGAGTTGCGAGTCAAGATTTTGCAGAGAAACATAGTATACCTACCTTTATGTATTGCCATAATTAATAGTTTAAAAAGGAGCCCATTGCAAAAGAAATAATATGTTTTTCATGAGAATATTCCACCAAAGACACGAAAATCGGTTACACTTGCTAATTGCTCGAGTTCTTTTTGTCCGATTGTCCGGGGCGAAAGTTCAGGGTATACCTGAAACATTCTTTTTTACGTACCATCAGGAGACAATAGTGAAATCAAGCCAGCTTTTACAAAATATGGTCCTAAACACACACAGGGTAGTTCGACTGGGATACTATCACCATCGATGAGTGAATTACCTGGATACAAGCAACATCGGAGAGGTTTTTTTGAAAAATGAAACAACTTCCAGCAAAGAGTACGGCCAAAAAGATATTGTCTACATCGAAGACTTCTGCATATTGAAAAGCGCAAGTTCCACGGACGCCAGAAGTTTCCAGATGTGGTTAGAATGATCTCAATTTAAACTTTTCATTTTAGAACAGCTTTGCTAATATGAGCAGAGACATGTGGTTTCCAACAATGTGGCATTTTGACAAGTGTAGACTCAGGCGAGCCTGAGCAGCCTCCTTTTAAGCTTAGAAACTCCAAACGCTATTCGGTCAGTAGCTTAACAGTCATAGAATATTCAAGCGAGTAGCAAAGGCTCTGATCAGACTGCGCATATGCGCAGGCTGGTCTGAGCCTTTGTGGGTCGCCATGCGGGGATCCAGAAAGTTTTGTCAAAGGGGGTCCAACTTTGACAACATTTTTTTTAGTTGATAAGGGGAGGGAGGATCCAAGTACCACTATAAGCGGTCTGAGCCTTTGTGGGTCGTCATGCGGGGATCCAGAAAGTTTTGTCAGAGAGGGTCCAAATATGACAACATTTGTTTAAGATAAGGGGAGGGAGGATCCAAGTACCACTATAAGTGGGCGTTTCGGTGGCGTGCTGATGATGGCCCTATATTGAATGCTGGCTTGGTATCTTTGCGATTTGTCAGGGGATCGGACCTGTTTTGCTAGAAAAACCCTATTTTGTCATTTTAGGGGGGGGGGGGGCTCCAGACCCTCTGTCCCCCTCTGGATCCGCGCATGGACGGACATACCACATTGTTGGAAATCTAAAGTCGCGGTTATTTCACCAATGGAAAACACGTACATTGTACAATAATCGGACTATAAATTAAGATACGAATACCGTTACAGCTAAAATATATATATTTTAAATTTGAATCACATGACAACCAACATTAAACATTCATGTAACGCAAATGCGTAAAGTACTAATCTCACATGTGCTGGCCAAGTTTGCCGTACGGAAAAATGATGTGTAGCGATTTGCATGCTGGATAATTTCTAACGGACTTTTCAAAAATCTGGAGGAATTGAATGGTATAAACATTATGGTAAAAGTATTTTTCCTATCTGAGAGGAAACCGAGCTTTTGTTTGAGTTTTAGATGCAAAGGAGTGCCTATATATTGGCTGGACTAATGCCAGTCTAACCCCTTGATACAGCAAATTAGCCCCTTTAACGTAGATTGGTTTTATTTTTTGATTGCAAATTTGACATTGTCCTAAATAATTTCAGTGATACTTCATGCAGTGTTAGTTTGAAACCATTGGTGAAAAGGAATAATAGTAACTGCTTAAATGACCTATGTTTTAACTTATAGGAGTTATGCCCCTGACTGCAATACCCCCCCCCCCCACACACACATACACACATGAGTGTACTTAATCACACAAGCACATCAAATTCGCTCAGGACAGATCAACTGGCATATCCAGCCTCTGTCCACCCATGCACACATATCTAGTAAGTAAGAATTAAAGAGCGTTTACGTCTCCTTGCATAATTAGCCCTGCACTTACCATATGCTATGGTACTTTTGGGTAGTGGTGGCATTTGTCCTAAACGCCGACCAAAAAGTAAGTGGGTGTGATCAGAAAATACCACACTCATAAACTACAGACCAATCCATGGCACCGTGAGGAAGAGCTACAAGACATTTACAGTAACAAAACACCCAAAATGCAATAAAATCAATGGAACCAGCTTTCTCGTCCTCGTCAAGATGATTACAAAATTAGAAAAGTCAAAGTAATGCATACCAAAACAAAGGCCAACACAGAACCCCCAGAAACAATGGGAGGATCATAACACAATAAATACACAACAATAGAACCACGACAGCAGCCTAAGCCACCCAGGGGGGGGGGGGGGGGGGGGGGCTTTTAATGCATTTTGTTATATACCTTATACGTTCGTCGATAGTTTTAATGTGTTCGATTGCCACCTATCTGATGTGTTTATTGAATATACTGAAATCGTAGCCAAAACAAAATCCGAAACTGGGGCTACTAGGAATAATTTACAGTTGAAAAAATATTTTTTTTTCCACACCGGATAGACGGCAATCGAAAACGCTATTCATCGACGAACGCGGATCAGAAATAGCTATAACGAATGTTTTCGATTGCCATTTGTCGCCAGTCGGGCGATTAATGGCAATCAAAAACTATGTGTCTGACTATTTTTTGGTCTACGTTCGTCGATAGTCAATGATTGACGTTTTCGATTGCTGCCTATCCAGTGTGGTTTCGTTGTACGCGTCATGAGTTCTGCATACAATTGAATCAAATTATTTGGAACTGCTTGTGCTTGTAAGAAAGATATATAACAATTCTTTTCCGTATATTAACGGTTGTAAAGCACCAGTGTGTGCTTGTAATAATGAAGCCAAAACTTCGTCAAAGTTGCCTTTGTTGGCCGATCCTGGCATGAGCTTACAGTATTTTCACGACTGTAACGTCCCAGCATACAAATGACTTGCATTTACACGTGAAGTAATTAATTTACTCTTTGCCTGCTAGTGTTGCCTGCTGATAACCTTTCTAAACAGTTTGGACCAAGAACAGACCCGACATGCGCAAATCCAGGAATTCTCATCAGGAAGGGGGCTTGATAGGCCCCGGTCCAACTGATAGAAAAAACTCTGACAAGCTTTACTTCATGGATTGAATAGCGTATCGTAAATTCTTAATATGTGCCGGAAACGTGTTCCCCAAGCGAATTGTCAGAAGAGTGTACGTGTTTCTCATTGGTAATATAAATAGTTGAGCCGTAACTTTAGATTTCCAACAGTGTGGTATGTGTGATCCACAAAGGCTCAGACCAGCCTGCGCATATGTGCAGTCTGATCAGAGCCTTTGCTACTCGCTTGAATATTCTATGACTGTTAAGCTACTGACAGAACAGCGTTTGGAGTTTCTAAGCTTAAAAGGAGGCTGCACAGGCTCGCCTGAGTCTACACTTGTCAAAATGCCACATTGTTGGAAACCACATGTCTCGGCTCATATTAGCAAAGCTGTTCTGAAATTTAAAGTTTAAATCGAAATCATTCTAACCACTTCTGGAAACTTCTGGCGTCCGTGGAACTTGTGCTTTTCAATATGCAAAAGTCTCCGATGTAAACTATATCTTTTTGGCCGTACTCTTTGCTGGAAGTTGTTTCATTTTTCAAAAAAACCTCTCCGATGTTGCTTGTATCCAGGTAATTCACTCATCGATGGTGATAGTATCCCAGTCGAACTACCCTGTGTGTGTTTAGGACCATATTTTGTAAAAGCTGGCTTGATTTCACTATTGTCTCCTGATGATACATACAAAAGAATGTTTCAGGTATACCCTGAACTTTCGACCAGGACAATCGGACGAAAAGAACTCGAGCAATTAGCAAGTGTAACCGATTTTCGTGTCTTTGGTGGAATATTCTCATGAAAAACATATTATTTCTGTTGCAAAGGGATCCTTTTTAAACTACTAGTTATGGTGAAACATAAAGGTAGGTACACTATGTTTCTCTGCAAAATCTTGACTCGCAACTCCTCGTTTTAACGTCTGTAAAAGTAAAAACAACGTCAACTTACCACAATCAAATCTCGCACGCGACGTGTTAGGTTGTTTCTGATCTGCGATGTAAACAAAAATGTTGCATCCCGGGTATAGGGTGTGATCTTGTCCTACCAATGGTTGCGATTGTCCAATCTAACCCTTGGCCTCACAGCTTTGATTTTCTCCGATTGGATTGAATACGCCATCAGCCGAAAATAGTAACAATAAATATGATCAATCACAAAGCGGTGCAAAAAATCGATAAATATCAGGCCTCCAGATAAGACAGCGTTATTAATTTACATTCAGTTTTCTTACTTAACAACTAAAATAGACGTTTAAGGTGCTCAAAAGAACTGTCACATTAAGATGGTTATTTTGAGCACCCATAACATGATTTTGAACTGATAGTGCACGGACTTATGTCGTGTTTTTAGGTCCCGTGGGATTTTTTTGAAGAAAGCAAACGACTATTATATTTAGTTTTTGGGATGTATGGTGAGGACGAAAATGGTTGTTGGCAGCCTTGGAATCGTGGCAGACACCAGTTATGACGTCATCAATATGGCGCCTGTCAAAAGCTTAATTTGAGGAGAATTCATCATTATTGTAAGCATAAGAGATTTTTTGTTGGTTCTTTGTCAGTCAAAAGTTGATATTGCATAAAAGACACAAAAGAACGGTATAGAGTACACAAATGATACGTGTGTGTACATTTTAATGTATTTCTAATTGAAATAACCTAGGCATTTGTCTAGGAGTACTGCAAATCAGGAGTTGGACAGTGTCACTCTTAGGAACAAAATTTGGGCGAATTAAAGGATATATTTAACTTTGTAAGCAGTCATTTTAATCCAAGAGAAGACTATGATAGGTGCGTTCATCTACGAGCTGAACATTATTATAATAAATAAGTGCATAATCAAAGCACTGATACAACTAAGTCACTAAACACACAACACATTTTTCAATTGAAAATTGTCATTATAATACTGTAAAATGTATAATGAGAAAGAATGACAAACACAATAACAATCAGTTTCTTCTTAGAACTTAGGGGTTGTTTTTGCAGTTGCAGATATATTAACAATGAAAATACAATGCACGAGAGTGCCTGTCGTTACAGACAAGCGCATTGTCCCTGAGAGTCAAGCTATCTGTTACTCAGTATTATTATTGCTGTACCTCGCATATATACATGTAATATTACATTTGCAACGAGGAAAAGCAATGCTTCACACTTTTTCAATAATTGATCCTTTTTGTTCCCTATCGTTCCTATAGTAAAATTGGTAAAAATATGGGTACTCTTGGAAAATTAAGCACATATAAAAAAGAAACAATCGATATTTTCAACTGAAACTTTGTGTAATTACACCTAATAGGATAGTGTTGTCTAACTTGATTTGAGAAAAGAGTTTTCGATTGTCTTTTTTGAAATAAACAACTAAACTTCAGGAATTTAACATTTTGTCTATAGAAAAAACTGACATGGGGCTTAGCTTATTTTGACCAGTTAATTTTGAGCATGTCTTCATTACAAACGACATACCACAATATTTGTGCTGCTAATGGCGTTAAAAGTCCTCACCTTGAATCGCATGAGGTACTTGAGAAGATGAAGGAATTTGAGTCACATCCCCAAGTGAAGCGATCAGGCAGTATATCCATATGGTTGGAGTTATGTGTTGGTATATTAGAGCTGTACGGACTGGTAATTGGGCATTGCATCTCTCTGCTTTAGAAAGATTTGTCACATACTTTTCGCACTAGACAAGCTAAATTATGCCAGGATGATCCCATATATCTAGCAGAGATACCACAGCTTGAAAGAACATAGCCAGAAATATGGCCATAATTCAGCAATTGAAATCGTGTTGTAAATAAAATCACCATCCCCTAATGTGTTATATGACCAGATCATGCTTTTGAACAAATTAACAGATGGATGGAAGTAACTGGATGCCTTATTGGCATAACACTGAATGAAAATTCAATAAATCGATCGATTCTTCATGATCTCAGCCGGTCTTGTACGGTTGACAGAAGAAGCCAAGGAAATGACTAGAGATTCAGAGGCAGCAAGAGAACGCCACCATTAGCTATTGCAAACAAAGAATGCTCAAAATCCTGTCAGCACTATAGAAGGATTTATAGCTCCATTTAACTATCAACAATGGTGTAATAAATCTGGTTACAAAAGCTGTAATGCTAGAGAAAATCAAACAGGATATATGCTTTATTGAAGAAGTTGGGGTTGCAAAGATGGAAACCTTTATTCAAGAACGTATCAAAACAGAACATGCTAACATTTGGGCAACAATGCAAAAGGTTTGGCTTCAAATTTGGTCTGCCTCTTTAAAAATGCACATGTAGCAATTTCAATAAAGTTTTAGAATTAAAAGAAGACAGAGGGTTATTTGCGAGAATTGTTGCAAACTCTCGCACTGATATACATCTTCAGGAGTGCTTAAGTACTTATAAACTGTCTATAGTGCCAAGATCATTGTTTGCTGTAGACGACACAATGCTGCATTGCTCTGTCAAGAGTAAATTAATGGACATATTAGATGTATAGTGCAGATACCTCTGATGTTGCACCTCCTGATATACCGCAACCAAACAAATGTGTTGAGATAATTGATACTATGGTTGACGTTTAGTCAATGGACAAACCTAGCTGGATTAAGGCGTACAAAGATCTGTCAGCTCATTTCATTGTATTTATACAAAGATAATATGATGATTTACATATTGAGTTTGACAGGTATGACATTTCAAAACAACATAAGTCAGCACCAAGGCATTTTCGGTTTCTAGAGAGAAAGTTTGACGCCTTTAAAATGTATTTTAGCCCCCCCCCCCCCCCCCCCGTGGCTTAGGCTGTTGTCCGTTCTTAGGCGGTGGTTCTGTTGTTGTTGATATATTGTTTAATGTACTTCCCATTGATTGTGGGAGTTCTGTGTTTATTTTTGTTTTGTTATGCATAACGTTTTGTCTATTCTAGTTTTGCAATCATCTTGAAGAGGAAGAGAAAACTGGTTGCTTTGCTATTATTGTCTTACAGATGTATCGTTTATGTAAATGTTCTGTGGCTCTTCTTGACGGTGCCATGGGTTGGTCTGCAGTGTGTGATTGTGGTATTTCCTGATCATACTGACTTACCTTATGGTTATTCTTACCCTGTGGCATATCACAGCACATACACTACAAATATTTCAAATGTTCCACTGAAGAAACTGTTATCCCACTCAGCAAAAAAGGGTGGGTTTACAGTATTTTTGTCAAAAGAATTGCTGGAATTCTCAAAAGAGAACAAGTTGTATACCGTTGCATGGCAAAATAAAGCAGAGACATCACATTGGGATGGGATGTAAACCATCTCAGCAGTAGTAACTCCATGCCGTTGATGCAAGTCAAAATTGTGTTAAAGAATGGGCATTTCTTTACTGGACACAGATATATTTGTTCTTTGACTAAGAAGATATCCAGAATTACCGATGGAGACTATTTTCGTGACAGGCACCCGGAACAGACGGAGGAAAAATTTACTTAGGCCAATCTATTTAGCTCTTAGGGACTTGAACACTCAGTCTCTCCCCGGTCTTCATTCATTTCCTGGTGCTGATATCACTGGAAGAGTAGCATGTCAAGGAAATTTGTCTTTTTGGAAAGCATTTAAGGATTGTGATATAGGAATTAACAGGTTTTTTTCTGATCTTGGCAAGCAGGCAGTTCTTGAAGACCTCAGTGTAAGACAACTTCAACACTATGTTTGTCTGCTTTATCAGCCAGAAACGACCTTAAAGTTACTGTCAATGAGTTAAGGTGATGGATTTTTGCAACGTAAGCAAACGGAATCTGAGAGGCTATCACCAACAAAGGGCTATCAAAAGAGCACACTTTCAATGTATTGTCTCGTATAATGACACTGTTGCAAATCAGAATATACCATCACCATCAGAGTATGGTCAGAGAGATGAAGCTGGGGGATTCTCTCCTGTAATGACTACCATGGATCCAGCTCCTGGGGTAATATTGAAACTAGTGAAATGGTGCTGTACATAAAAAAACAAAGTACACAACACCAAGATGCTAATGCAAAAATCAACAAACTATTTCGTACTGATTTGTGTACTTGTGAAACTGAGGACGAATCTTGTAACAATCTTATGCTAGATGATCAAAGCATTGATGAGGACTCTGTAACTGATGATATGTAATAATTCTTGTTCTATTACATATCACCAGCGTATATTAATATTGCGTTGACATTAATAGATAACCCTCTGAACATTATGTTGTGCCAGCTTTAAATTTTGACCCTGTTTAAAATACTATACGGCAAGTTAGATTTTCAACGAAATAAAATATGGCTGCCATTTGATGACGTCATAACAAGGTTCTACCATATTTTAGAGGTGAAAAGATGTCAGTGATCACATTAAACAAATTGATTTATCAGTTTTCAAAATGACCCAGTATTAATAATAGTATAATACAAAGCAGATTTTCATTCAAATTCAAGATGTCAGCCATTCTGGTGACGTCATCATTAAGCTCAGCCATTTTTCTTAGATGTGAGTAGACAGTACTTATCATTTTGAACATTTTGATACCTAAATATTTGAAATCGACCCACTATTATGGATATTATGAAGCAAAGTAGATTCGTATCGAAATTCAAGATGGCCGCCATTTTGATGACGTCATAATCTGGCTCTGCCACATTTTCAGAAGTGCCAACAACCGGTTTTGCATTGCCTAGGGTATAACAATCAAAGTTATCATAGTGGTTTGCTTTCTTCAAAAAAATCCCACGGGAGTACACATGTCCGTGCACTATGAAGGATAGAAGAAAAATAAATAATTTTACATCCAAAATCTTCGCTTATCTGGACTTATGGAGAATTAGCAGCCGGTGTATATAAGATGCCGATAAACTGCTACCTTTAATCTGATTGGCAGGAAGGGATTATCGAAAAAATCCTTCCTGGCGTTTTCATTGGTCGATTAGTCTGCGCTAATAATAAATTTTGAGGGTCGTGAGGCGAAGGGTTTGTCGGAAAGTAGATACGACGAAACCTTCGCTAGTGAAGATGGCCTTTGCGATAAAGATTATAAATTCATGAGCTGGGTCACATGACCGTTCTGATATTATCACATCCAATCATAGATTACATTAACGGTAGACCGTTGATAAATCCCAAAGACTGGTCCTTAGTAGTCGTGACAAGTCTTACATCTCCGAGATTTGTGACCAATCGCGCGATTCGGTGATCGCGCGATCTCGTGTGACCGAGGCTTTACATACAATTAAAGTACGTTGTTGTATTTTACACAATGCATTCCCACATCAACACGTATCTATTCAAGGTAAAGTGTTGTAAAAATTTGAAATGGTTCCTTACGTCGGCATTGATTTTATAGAGGATTTATTATGCCTAATACATTTTCATTTTTCAGAACTACGAACGTTATAATAAGGACGTTACGCCCCCAAAAATATACTTTCAATACTGTTTTGCTAATTACACACATAGAACCACGTTTTTTAATGTTAGATAATAATCAGAACAGTCACTGGTATGGTAAAATGGATTTTGGGGAAAATTATTTTTGTAATACAGTGAGCCACTTTAGTTACGCACCACTTAAAAATGTAAAATGACTCAGAAAAGAAATATGATATTTTTATTCTAAGACTACCAGCGTAAAGCGCATCTATATGTGCATTACCCATTGCGATTTCATTGTGATCAGATCAGAAACGAATGAGAAAATGGATCTTGAAGGGCACTACCCTCAAAACTCCATTTCACATTGCATTATTTTGAATGAAACTCAGTTCAGACTGCACTTTTTTCAGGGTCGTATTTCTGCTACGTCAGAGATAAGAGCCGATTTATTCTTGGCAATATCTAAGACTGGAATGTGTTTGTTAACTTCATTATTTTTTTACACGTTTTACTATTTTGGTTCCCAGCCGGCCAAGGTTTGAAAAAAGTTGGTCGTAAAAAAATAACAGATTTATTGGCGTCATGATGTTGACGTTAGTGTTGACGTCACTACTACTATGTACTATTATACTATGTATAAGACGTGTCAATGATAAGACGTTTTAGTGTTTTGATACTTCTATGTCAACAAATGACTTATAACAAAACAATTTGCGAAGGAAACCCTGTTTGGTTAACTGACGTTAATATGACGTCAAAACGAGCATTTCATCAAAAAGTAACAGAGTTGTTAAATTCAACGACCAAAAAATGGGGTTTTACTTGAATAAACTAATTATTTTTGGTGTTTTTCTGTCACAACGATCACCATGGATAATGCCTAGCACAAAACGCAAATAGAAAATATAGACGTTCAGGTTGCACGTGCATTTTTGTCAAAGTAAGTAAAATTGCCTTTGACGCCGCAGAATGTTTCGCATGAGTGATTCTGAATATATTTTTGATGTCAACAAACAGAAAAAAATGTCAATAAGTAAATTATCATAGAGAATGTTTGATTCCAGCATTTTTGTCAAAAAATATGGGCCCTGAAAAAGTGGTGCGTAACTAAAGTGGCTCACTGTACAACAAAGACAAGTACCTTTTTGTCAATTTAATGGAAGACATGTTATTTTTCTGGCATGTATAAGAATGGTAAATAATGGTAAATATATTGTCTGGTATTAAATCTAAACGATCACGCTTATTTGTTTGCTGAACATATCTAAACTAAATGTTTAGTCATGACTTGAACCAAGAAGACTTACTCAACAAAAAGGTACCAATAATTGTTACCACTCAATATAGCAAAAATATAGCAAAATTACGTACGACGCGGTCCGCATACGCTGAGATACCGTTAAGATAACGTCCATAACTTTGTAATCTAAACTTTGATTACATCCATATTTGTACAAAATGTGTCCGAGATGTATATGAACATATCATACAATTTCATAGAATTCCTGTTGCACATTCTCATTGAATAACATAAGTCCACGATTTACTGGGGCAACCCTCGTACATGTATATTCATGTTTCTTATGATAAGAAGCATTCAGTAACACTGACTGGGAAGTCCCAAGTGGCGTGCCCAGGCATGCCCCATCCCCTTCACTTCATAAAAGGCTTTATATCTCGGAAAACGTTCAGATCCCCAACCCTAAACCATATATATTGTTATTCCTGATGATAAAACACACTCAATAACACAGACCACCCATTTCACTTCATAAAAAGATCAATATCTCGAAAAGCGTTCAGATCCCCACCCATAAACCATATATACTCATGTATCTTATGACAAGATGCATTTAATAACACTGACAGGGAAGTCCCCGCGGGCATGCCTATGAATTCCCCACCGGTTCACATCATTAAAGGCATACTTTCTGGGAAACCGTTGCGATCCCCACCCATAAACCATATATAATGATATATCTTATAAGACGCATTCCATAACACTGACAATGATGTCCCAAGGATTTTGTGGGCTGGTTTGGGAGACTTTACAATCGGTAGATTATAATCATATCTTATTATTATTCTTCCTTTCCTTCCGCTTCTTATTATTTCCACCCAATTTTTTTCCGGACGAGTTCTCAGTAACCACCAGACGGATTGTTCTGAAATTTGGGGACATGATAGATATGGATGTGAAGTTGTGCAACAGGGTTTTAAAATTCAAATGTCGGACTCTAAGGCTGGCCAACAGGCGTGCCCAAACAGCGCAAACTTTGTCCAGACTGTTTCTCACCAACCACTCGTGGGATTTGTCTATTTTGTTTTCATATGATGATTATAATGTCTCCCCCCTGGAACGGTCGGGAGACATATTCTTTTATCCCTTGCGTCCATCCGTCCGCACGTCTGTCTGTCTGTCCGCCTGTCCGTCACAGAATCGTGTCCGTTCTATAACTTGAAAATCGCAAGGGGTATTTCGACGAAACTTCATACATTTGTAAAAGCACATTCAGACGACTTGTCATGCACAAGGGCCATAACTCTGATTTGGATATTTTGGAGATATTCCCTTTGATCATTTGCAATGCTACTTCATGTCCGCTCTATAACTTGATAACCGTAAGATTTTTTCAAGGAAACTTCATAAATTTGTAAAGCACATTCAGACGACGTGTCATGCACAAGAAGCATAGCTCTGCTTTGGATTTTTTTGGAGTAATTCATCTTTGATCATTTGCATTACTATTTCGTGTCCGCTCTATATCTTGGTAACAGTAAGAGGTATTTCAACAAAACTTCATACATTTGTACAGCACATTCAAACGACGTGTCATGCGCAAGAACCATAACTCTGCTTTGGGCATTTTTGGAGTTATTTCCCTTTGATCATTTGCAATGCTATTTCGTGCTGCTCTACAACTTGATAACCGTCAGAGGTATTTCAACGAAACTTCATACATTGGTAAAGCACATTCAGACGACGTGTCATGCTTAAGAAATATAATTTTGCATGTTTACCATGACCCCAATTCAAAGGTAGCATGAGGCCAAAGAAAAATGTCTTGACAGCAATACTAGTACATGTATCTCCCGTATGGATAGTTGGATTTGATGCCAACTTGAACATAAACATGTACATAT
>CAXHUL010000723.1:34949-93995 GCA_964019695.1 Loripinus fragilis
TTCCTACTGGTAGCAACAATGAACTAACAACAACAGAGACCCACTTGAATCAAACTATAGTTCCTACTGGTAGCAACAATGAACTAACAACAACAGAGACCCACTTGAATCAAACTCTAGTTCCTACTGGGAGCAACAATGAACTAACAACAACAGAGGTCCACTTCGAATCAAACTATAGTTCCTACTGGTAGCAACAATGAACTAACAACAACAGAGGCCCACTTGAATCAAACTGTAGTTCCTACTGGGAGCAACAATGAACTAACAACAACAGAGACCCACTTTGAATAAAACTATAGTTCCTACTGGTAGCAACAATGAACTAACAACAACAGAGACCCACTTTGAATAAAACTATAGTTCCTACTGGGAGCAACAATGAACTAACAACAACAGAGACCCACTTCGAATCAAACTGTAGTTCCTACTTGGAGCAACAATGAACTAACAACAACAGAGACCCACTGCGAATCAAACTATAGTTCCTACTGGTAGCAACAATGAACTAACAACAACAGAGACCCAATTCGAATCAAACTGTAGTTCCTACTGGGAGCAACAATGAACTAACAACAACAGAGACCCACTTCGAATCAAACTATAGTTCCTACTGGGAGCAACAATGAACTAACAACAGCAGAGACCCACTTGAATCAAACTATAGTTCTTCTGGTAGCAACAATGAACTAACAACAACAAAGGCCCACTTCGAATCATACTGTAGTTCCTACTGGTAGCAACAATGAACTAACAACAACAGAGACCCACTTGAATCAAACTATAGTTCCTACTGGTAGCAACAATGAACTAACAACAACAACAGAGACCCACTTCGAATCAAACTATAGTTCCTACTGGTAGCAACAATGAACAAACAACAGAGACCCACTTGAATCAAACTATAGTGTCTACTGGGAGCAACAATGAACTAACAACAACAGAGACCCACTTGAATCAAACTATAGTGTCTACTGGGAGCAACAATGAACTAACAACAACAGAGACCCACTTTGAATCAAACTATAGTTCCTACTGGTAGCAACAATGAACTAACAACAACAGAGACCCACTTGAATCAAACTGTAGTTCCTACTGGTAGCAACAATGAACTAACAACAACAGAGGCCCACTTCGAATCAAACTGTAGTCCCTACTGGGAGCAACAATGAACTAACAACAACAGAGACCCACTTGAATCAAACTATAGTTCCTACTGGGAGCAACAATGAACTAACAACAACAGAGACCCACTTGAATCAAACTATAGTTCCTACTGGGAGCAACAATGAACTAACAACAACAGAGACCCACTTGAATCAAACTATAGTTCCTACTGGTAGCAACAATGAACTAACAACAACAGAGACCCACTTGATTCAAACTGTAGTTCCTACTGGGAGCAACAATGAACTAACAACAACAGAGACCCACTTGATTCAAACTGTAGTTCCTACTGGGAGCAACAATGAACTAACAACAACAGAGACCCACTTGAATCAAACTCTAGTTCCTACTGGGAGCAACAATGAACTAACTAACAACAGAGGCCCACTTCGAATCAAACTATAGTTCCTACTGGTAGCAACAATGAACTAACAACAACAGAGACCAACTTGATTCAAACTGTAGTTCCTACTGGTAGCAACAATGAACTAACAACAACAGAGACCCACTTTGAATCAAACTATAGTTCCTACTGGTAGCAACAATGAACTAACAACAACAGAGACCCACTTGAATCAAACTATAGTTCCTACTGGTAGCAACTATGAACTAACAACAACAGAGGACCACTTCGAATCAAACTATAGTTCCTACTGGTAGCAACAATGAACTAACAACAACAGAGACCCACTTGAATCAAACTATAGTTCCTACTGGTAGCAACAATGAACTAACAACAACAGAGACCCACTTGAATCAAACTCTAGTTCCTACTGGGAGCAACAATGAACTAACAACAACAGAGGTCCACTTTGAATCAAACTATAGTTCCTACTGGTAGCAACAATGAACTAACAACAACAGAGGCCCACTTGAATCAAACTGTAGTTCCTACTGGGAGCAACAATGAACTAACAACAACAGAGGCCCACTTGAATCAAACTGTAGTTCTTACTGGGAGCAACAATGACTTAACAACAACAGAGACCCACTTGAATCAAACTATAGTTCCTACTGGTAGCAACAATGAACTAACAACAACAGAGACCCACTTGAATCAAACTGTAGTTCCTACTGGGAGCAACAATGAACTAACAACAACAGAGGCCCACTTGAATCAAACTGTAGTTCTTACTGGGAGCAACAATGACTTAACAACAACAGAGACCCACTTGAATCAAACTATAGTTCCTACTGGTAGCAACAATGAACTAACAACAACAGAGGCCCACTTGAATCAAACTATAGTTCCTACTTGTAGCAATAATGAACTGACAACAACAGAGGCCCACTTCGAATCAAACTGTAGTTCCTACTGGGAGCAACAATGAGCTAACAACAACAGAGGCCCACTTCGAATCAAACTATAGTTCCTACTGGGAGCAACAATGAACTAACAACAGAGACCCACTTGAATCAAACTATAGTTCCTACTGGGAGCAACAATAAACTAACAACAGAGACCCACTTGAATCAAACTATAGTTCCTACTGGGAGCAACAAAGATTAACAACAACAGAGACCCACTTCGAATCAAACTGTAGTTCCTACTGGGAGCAACAATGAACTAAGAACAACAGAGACCCACTTCGAATCAAACTGTAGTTCCTACTGGGAGCAACAATGAACTAAAAACAACAGAGACCCATTTGAATCAAACTATAGTTCCTACTGGTAGAAACAATGAACTAACAACAACAGAGGCCCGCTTCGAATCAAACTATAGTTCCTACTGGTAGCAACAATAATCTAACAACAACAGAGGCCCACTTCGAATCAAACTGTAGTTCCTACTGGGAGCAACAATGAACTAACAACAACAGAGACCCACTTCAAATCAAACTATAGTTCCTACTGGGAGCAATAATGAACTAACAACAACAGAGACCCACTTCAATCAAACTATAGTTCCTACTGGTAGCAACAATGAACTAACAACAACAGAGACCCACTTCGAATCAAAATGTAGTTCCTACTGGGAGCAACAAAGAACTAACAACAACAGACACCCACTTGAATCAAACTGTAGTTCCTACTGGGAGCAACAATGAACTAACAACAACAGAGGCCCACTTCGAATCAAACTTTAGTTCGTACTGGGAGCAACAATGAACTAACAACAACAGAGGCCCACTTGAATCAAACTATAGTTCCTACTTGTAGCAATAATGAACTGACAACAACAGAGGCCCACTTCGAATCAAACTGTAGTTCCTACTGGGAGCAACAATGAGCTAACAACAACAGAGGCCCACTTCGAATCAAACTATAGTTCCTACTGGGAGCAACAATGAACTAACAACAGAGACCCACTTGAATCAAACTATAGTTCCTACTGGGAGCAACAATGAACTAACAACAGAGACCCACTTGAATCAAACTATAGTTCCTACTGGGAGCAACAAAGATTAACAACAACAGAGACCCACTTCGAATCAAACTGTAGTTCCTACTGGGAGCAACAATGAACTAAGAACAACAGAGACCCACTTCGAATCAAACTGTAGTTCCTACTGGGAGCAACAATGAACTAAAAACAACAGAGACCCACTTGAATCAAACTATAGTTCCTACTGGTAGCAACAATGAACTAACAACAAAAGAGGCCCGCTTCGAATCAAACTATAGTTCCTACTGGTAGCAACAATAATCTAACAACAACAGAGGCCCACTTCGAATCAAACTGTAGTTCCTACTGGGAGCAACAATGAACTAACAACAACAGAGACCCACTTCAAATCAAACTATAGTTCCTACTGGGAGCAATAATGAACTAACAACAACAGAGACCCACTTCAATCAAACTATAGTTCCTACTGGTAGCAACAATGAACTAACAACAACAGAGACCCACTTCGAATCAAAATGTAGTTCCTACTGGGAGCAACAATGAACTAACAACAACAGAGACCCACTTGAATCAAACTATAGTGTCTACTGGGAGCAACAATGAACTAACAACAACAGAGACCCACTTTGAATCAAACTATAGTTCCTACTGGTAGCAACAATGAACTAACAACAACAGAGACCCACTTGAATCAAACTGTAGTTCCTACTGGTAGCAACAATGAACTAACAACAACAGAGGCCCACTTGAATCAAACTGTAGTCCCTACTGGGAGCAACAATGAACTAACAACAACAGAGACCCACTTGAATCAAACTATAGTTCCTACTGGTAGCAACAATGAACTAACAACAACAGAGACCCACTTGAATCAAACTATAGTTCCTACTGGGAGCAACAATGAACTAACAACAACAGAGACCCACTTGAATCAAACTATAGTTCCTACTGATAGCAACAATGAACTAACAACAACAGAGACCCACTTGATTCAAACTGTAGTTCCTACTGGGAGCAACAATGAACTAACAACAACAGAGACCCACTTGATTCAAACTGTAGTTCCTACTGGGAGCAACAATGAACTAACAACAACAGAGACCCACTTGAATCAAACTCTAGTTCCTACTGGGAGCAACAATGAACTAACTAACAACAGAGGCCCACTTCGAATCAAACTATAGTTCCTACTGGTAGCAACAATGAACTAACAACAACAGAGACCAACTTGATTCAAACTGTAGTTCCTACTGGTAGCAACAATGAACTAACAACAACAGAGACCCACTTTGAATCAAACTATAGTTCCTACTGGGAGCAACAATGAACTAACAACAACAGAGACCCACTTGAATCAAACTATAGTTCCTACTGGTAGCAACTATGAACTAACAACAACAGAGGACCACTTCGAATCAAACTATAGTTCCTACTGGTAGCAACAATGAACTAACAACAACAGAGACCCACTTGAATCAAACTATAGTTCCTACTGGTAGCAACAATGAACTAACAACAACAGAGACCCACTTGAATCAAACTCTAGTTCCTACTGGGAGCAACAATGAACTAACAACAACAGAGGTCCACTTCGAATCAAACTATAGTTCCTACTGGTAGCAACAATGAACTAACAACAACAGAGGCCCACTTGAATCAAACTGTAGTTCCTACTGGGAGCAACAATGAACTAACAACAACAGAGACCCACTTTGAATAAAACTATAGTTCCTACTGGTAGCAACAATGAACTAACAACAACAGAGACCCACTTTGAATAAAACTATAGTTCCTACTGGGAGCAACAATGAACTAACAACAACAGAGACCCACTTCGAATCAAACTGTAGTTCCTACTTGGAGCAACAATGAACTAACAACAACAGAGACCCACTGCGAATCAAACTATAGTTCCTACTGGTAGCAACAATGAACTAACAACAACAGAGACCCAATTCGAATCAAACTGTAGTTCCTACTGGGAGCAACAATGAACTAACAACAACAGAGACCCACTTCGAATCAAACTATAGTTCCTACTGGGAGCAACAATGAACTAACAACAGCAGAGACCCACTTGAATCAAACTATAGTTCTTCTGGTAGCAACAATGAACTAACAACAACAAAGGCCCACTTCGAATCATACTGTAGTTCCTACTGGTAGCAACAATGAACTAACAACAACAGAGACCCACTTGAATCAAACTATAGTTCCTACTGGTAGCAACAATGAACTAACAACAACAACAGAGACCCACTTCGAATCAAACTATAGTTCCTACTGGTAGCAACAATGAACAAACAACAGAGACCCACTTGAATCAAACTATAGTGTCTACTGGGAGCAACAATGAACTAACAACAACAGAGACCCACTTGAATCAAACTATAGTGTCTACTGGGAGCAACAATGAACTAACAACAACAGAGACCCACTTTGAATCAAACTATAGTTCCTACTGGTAGCAACAATGAACTAACAACAACAGAGACCCACTTGAATCAAACTGTAGTTCCTACTGGTAGCAACAATGAACTAACAACAACAGAGGCCCACTTCGAATCAAACTGTAGTCCCTACTGGGAGCAACAATGAACTAACAACAACAGAGACCCACTTGAATCAAACTATAGTTCCTACTGGGAGCAACAATGAACTAACAACAACAGAGACCCACTTGAATCAAACTATAGTTCCTACTGGGAGAAACAATGAACTAACAACAACAGAGACCCACTTGAATCAAACTATAGTTCCTACTGGTAGCAACAATGAACTAACAACAACAGAGACCCACTTGATTCAAACTGTAGTTCCTACTGGGAGCAACAATGAACTAACAACAACAGAGACCCACTTGATTCAAACTGTAGTTCCTACTGGGAGCAACAATGAACTAACAACAACAGAGACCCACTTGAATCAAACTCTAGTTCCTACTGGGAGCAACAATGAACTAACTAACAACAGAGGCCCACTTCGAATCAAACTATAGTTCCTACTGGTAGCAACAATGAACTAACAACAACAGAGACCAACTTGATTCAAACTGTAGTTCCTACTGGTAGCAACAATGAACTAACAACAACAGAGACCCACTTTGAATCAAACTATAGTTCCTACTGGTAGCAACAATGAACTAACAACAACAGAGACCCACTTGAATCAAACTATAGTTCCTACTGGTAGCAACTATGAACTAACAACAACAGAGGACCACTTCGAATCAAACTATAGTTCCTACTGGTAGCAACAATGAACTAACAACAACAGAGACCCACTTGAATCAAACTATAGTTCCTACTGGTAGCAACAATGAACTAACAACAACAGAGACCCACTTGAATCAAACTCTAGTTCCTACTGGGAGCAACAATGAACTAACAACAACAGAGGTCCACTTCGAATCAAACTATAGTTCCTACTGGTAGCAACAATGAACTAACAACAACAGAGGCCCACTTGAATCAAACTGTAGTTCCTACTGGGAGCAACAATGAACTAACAACAACAGAGGCCCACTTGAATCAAACTGTAGTTCTTACTGGGAGCAACAATGACTTAACAACAACAGAGACCCACTTGAATCAAACTATAGTTCCTACTGGTAGCAACAATGAACTAACAACAACAGAGACCCACTTGAATCAAACTGTAGTTCCTACTGGGAGCAACAATGAACTAACAACAACAGAGGCCCACTTGAATCAAACTGTAGTTCTTACTGGGAGCAACAATGACTTAACAACAACAGAGACCCACTTGAATCAAACTATAGTTCCTACTGGTAGCAACAATGAACTAACAACAACAGAGGCCCACTTGAATCAAACTATAGTTCCTACTTGTAGCAATAATGAACTGACAACAACAGAGGCCCACTTCGAATCAAACTGTAGTTCCTACTGGGAGCAACAATGAGCTAACAACAACAGAGGCCCACTTCGAATCAAACTATAGTTCCTACTGGGAGCAACAATGAACTAACAACAGAGACCCACTTGAATCAAACTATAGTTCCTACTGGGAGCAACAATAAACTAACAACAGAGACCCACTTGAATCAAACTATAGTTCCTACTGGGAGCAACAAAGATTAACAACAACAGAGACCCACTTCGAATCAAACTGTAGTTCCTACTGGGAGCAACAATGAACTAAGAACAACAGAGACCCACTTCGAATCAAACTGTAGTTCCTACTGGGAGCAACAATGAACTAAAAACAACAGAGACCCATTTGAATCAAACTATAGTTCCTACTGGTAGCAACAATGAACTAACAACAACAGAGGCCCGCTTCGAATCAAACTATAGTTCCTACTGGTAGCAACAATAATCTAACAACAACAGAGGCCCACTTCGAATCAAACTGTAGTTCCTACTGGGAGCAACAATGAACTAACAACAACAGAGACCCACTTCAAATCAAACTATAGTTCCTACTGGGAGCAATAATGAACTAACAACAACAGAGACCCACTTCAATCAAACTATAGTTCCTACTGGTAGCAACAATGAACTAACAACAACAGAGACCCACTTCGAATCAAAATGTAGTTCCTACTGGGAGCAACAAAGAACTAACAACAACAGACACCCACTTGAATCAAACTGTAGTTCCTACTGGGAGCAACAATGAACTAACAACAACAGAGGCCCACTTCGAATCAAACTTTAGTTCGTACTGGGAGCAACAATGAACTAACAACAACAGAGGCCCACTTGAATCAAACTATAGTTCCTACTTGTAGCAATAATGAACTGACAACAACAGAGGCCCACTTCGAATCAAACTGTAGTTCCTACTGGGAGCAACAATGAGCTAACAACAACAGAGGCCCACTTCGAATCAAACTATAGTTCCTACTGGGAGCAACAATGAACTAACAACAGAGACCCACTTGAATCAAACTATAGTTCCTACTGGGAGCAACAATGAACTAACAACAGAGACCCACTTGAATCAAACTATAGTTCCTACTGGGAGCAACAAAGATTAACAACAACAGAGACCCACTTCGAATCAAACTGTAGTTCCTACTGGGAGCAACAATGAACTAAGAACAACAGAGACCCACTTCGAATCAAACTGTAGTTCCTACTGGGAGCAACAATGAACTAAAAACAACAGAGACCCACTTGAATCAAACTATAGTTCCTACTGGTAGCAACAATGAACTAACAACAACAGAGGCCCGCTTCGAATCAAACTATAGTTCCTACTGGTAGCAACAATAATCTAACAACAACAGAGGCCCACTTCGAATCAAACTGTAGTTCCTACTGGGAGCAACAATGAACTAACAACAACAGAGACCCACTTCAAATCAAACTATAGTTCCTACTGGGAGCAATAATGAACTAACAACAACAGAGACCCACTTCAATCAAACTATAGTTCCTACTGGTAGCAACAATGAACTAACAACAACAGAGACCCACTTCGAATCAAAATGTAGTTCCTACTGGGAGCAACAAAGAACTAACAACAACAGACACCCACTTGAATCAAACTGTAGTTCCTACTGGGAGCAACAATGAACTAACAACAACAGAGGCCCACTTCGAATCAAACTTTAGTTCGTACTGGGAGCAACAATGAACTAACAACAACAGAGGCCCACTTCGAATCAAACTATAGTTCCTACTGGGAGCAACAATGAACTAACAACAACAGAGGCCCACTTCGAATCAAACTATAGTTCCTACTGGGAGCAACAATGAACTAACAACAGGGACCCACTTGAATCAAACTATAGTCCCTACTGGGAGCAACAAAGATTAACAACAACAGATGCCCACTTCGAATCAAACGATAGTTCCTACTGGTAGCAACAATGAACTAACAACAACAGAGACCCACTTGAATCAAACTGTAGTTCATACTGGGAGCAACAATGAACTAACAACAACAGAGACCCACTTCGAATCAAACTATAGTTACTACTGGTAGCAACAATGAACTAACAACAACAGAGACCCACTTGAATCAAACTGTAGTTCCTACTGGGAGCAACAATGAACTAACAACAACAGAGACCCACTTGAATCAAACTATAGTTCCTACTGGTAGCAACAATGAACTAACAACAACAGAGACCCACTTGAATCAAGCTATAGTTCCTACTGGTAGCAACAATGAACTAACAACAACAGAGATCCACTTGAATCAAACTGTAGTTCCTACTGGGAGCAACAATGAACTAACAACAACAGAGGCCCACTTGAATCAAACTGTAGTTCCTACTGGGAGCAACAATGAACTAACAACAACAGAGACCCACTCGAATCAAAATATAGTTCCTACTGGGAGCAACAATGAACTAACAACAACAGAGACCCACTTGAATCAAACTATAGTTCCTACTGGTAGCAACAATGAACTAACAACAACAGAGGCCCACTTCGAATCAAACTACAGTTCCTACTGGTAGCAACAATGAACTAACAACAACAGAGGCCCACTTGAATCAAACTATAGTTCCTACTGGTAGCAACAATGAACTAACAACAACAGAGACCCACTTGAATCAAACTGTAGTTCCTACTGGGAGCAACAATGAACTAACAACAACAGAGACCCACTTGAATCAAACTGTAGTTCCTACTGGTAGCAACAATGAATTAACAACAACAGAGGCCCACTTCGAATCAAACTATAGTTCATACTGGGAGCAACAATGAACTAACAACAACAGAGACCCACTTGAATCAAACTATAGTTCCTACTGGGAGCAACAATGAACTAACAACAACAGAGACCCACTTGAATCAAACTGTAGTTCCTACTGGTAGCAACAATGAACTAACAACAACGGAGACCCACTTGAATCAAACTATAGTTCCTACTGGTAGCAACAATGAACTAACAACAACAGAGACCCACTTGAATCAAACTGTAGTTCCTACTGGGAGCAACAATGAACTAACAACAACAGAGACCCACTTGAATCAAACTGTAGTTCCTACTGGGAGCAACAATGAACTAACAACAACAGAGACCCACTTGAATCAAACTGTAGTTCCTACTGGTAGCAACAATGAACTTACAACAACAGAGGCCCACTTGAATCAAACTGTAGTTCCTACTGGTAGCAACAATGAACTAACAACAACAGAGACCGACTTGAATCAAACTGTAGTTCCTACTGGTAGCAACAATGAACTAACAACAACAGAGACCCACTTCGAATCAAACTGTGGTTCCTACTGGTAGCAACAATGAACTAACAACAACAGAGACCCACTTCGAATCAAACTGTAGTTCCTACTGGTAGCAACAATGAACTTACAACAACAACAGAGACCCACTTCGAATCAAACTATAGTTCCTACTGGTAGCAACAATGAACTAACAACAACAGAGACCCACTTGAATCAAACTATAGTTCTTACTGGGAGCAACAATGAACTAACAACAACAGAGACCCACTTGAATCAAACTGTAGTTCCTACTGGTAGCAACAATGAACTAACAACAACAGAGGTCAACTTCGAATCAAACTATAGTTCCTACTGGTAGCAACAATGAACTAACAACAACAGAGGCCCACTTGAATCAAACAATAGTTCCTACTGGTAGCAACAATGAACTAACAACAACAGAGGCCCACTTCGAATCAAACTGTAGTTCCTACTGGGAGCAACAATGAACTAACAACAACAGAGACCCACTTGAAATCAAACTATAGTTGCAACTGGTAGCAACAATGAACTAACAACAACAGAGACCCACTCCGAATCAAACTGTAGTTCCTACTGGGAGCAACAAAGAACTAACAACAACAGAGACCCACTTGAATCAAACTGTAGTTCCTACTGGGAGCAACAATGAACTAACAACAACAGAGGCCCACTTCGAATCAAACTATATGTCCTACTGGGAGCAACAATGAACTTACAACAGGGACCCACTTGAATCAAACTATAATTCCTACTGGGAGCAACAAAGATTAACAACAACAGAGGCCCACTTCGAATCAAACTATAGTTCCTACTGGGAGCAACAATGAACTAACAACAACAGAGACCCACTTTGAATAAAACTATAGTTCCTACTGGGAGCAACAATGAACTAACAACAACAGAGACCCACTTCGAATCAAACTGTAGTTCCTACTGGGAGCAACAATGAACTAACAACAACAGAGACCCACTTCGAATCAAACTATAGTTCCTACTGGTAGCAACAATGAACTAACAACAACAGCGACCCACTTCGAATCAAACTGTAGTTCCTACTGGGAGCAACAATGAACTAACAACAACAGAGACCCACTTCGAATCAAACTATAGTTCCTACTGGGAGCAACAATGAACTAACAACAACAGAGACCCACTTGAATCAAACTATAGTTCCTACTGGTAGCAACAATGAACTAACAACAACAGAGGCCCACTTTGAATCATACTGTAGTTCCTACTGGGAGCAACAATGAACTAACAACAACAGAGGCCTACTTCGAATCAAACTATAGTTCCTACTGGTAGCAACAATGAACTAACAACAACAGAGGCCCACTTCGAATCAAACTGTAGTTCCTACTGGTAGCAACAATGAACTTACAAAAACAGAGGCCCACTTCGAATCAAACTATAGTTCCTACTGGTAGCAACAATGAACTAACAACAACAGAGACCCACTTCGAATCAAACTATAGTTCCTACTGGTAGCAACAATGAACTAACAACAACAGAGACCCACTTCGAATCATACTGTATTTCCTACTGGTAGCAACAATGAACTAACAACAACAGAGACCCACTTCGAATCAAACTGTAGTTCCTACTGGGAGCAACAATGAACTAACAACAACAGAGACCCACTTCGAATCAAACTGTAGTTCCTACTGGGAGCAACAATGAACTAACAACAACAGAGACCGAACTCGAATCAAACGATAGTTCCTACTGGGAGCAACAATGAACTAACAACAACAGAGGCCCACTTGAATCAAACTATAGTTCCTACTGGTAGCAACAATGAACTAACAACAACAGAGGCCCACTTCGAATCATACTGTAGTTCCTACTGGGAGCAACAATGATTTAACAACAACAGAGACCCACTTCGAATCAAACTATAGTTCCTACTTGTAGCAACAATGAACAAACACCAACAGAGGCCCACTTGAATCAAACTATAGTTCCTACTGGTAGCAACAATGAACTAACAACAACAGAGGCCCACTTTGAATCAAACTGTAGTTCCTACTGGTAGCAACAATGAACTAACAAAAACAGAGGCCCACTTCGAATCAAACTATAGTTCCTACTGGTAGCAACAATGAACTAACAACAACAGAGACCCACTTCGAATCAAACTATAGTTCCTACTGGTAGCAACAATGAACTAACAACAACAGAGACCCACTTCGAATCAAACTGTAGTTCCTACTGGGAGCAACAATGAACTAACAACAACAGAGACCCACTTCGAATCAAACGATAGTTCCTACTGGGAGCAACAATGAACTAACAACAACAGAGGCCCACTTGAATCAAACTATAGTTCCTACTGGGAGCAACAATGAACTAACAACAACAGAGGCCCACTTCGAATCATACTGTAGTTCCTACTGGGAGCAACAATGAACTAACAACAACAGAGGCCCACTTCGATTCAAACTGTAGTTCCTACTGGTAGCAACAATGAACTAACAACAACAGAGACCCACTTGAATCAAACTATAGTTCATACTGGTAGCAACAATGAACTAACAACAACAACAGAGACCCACTTCGAATCAAACTATAGTTCCTACTGGTAGCAACAATGAACTAACAACAACAGAGACCCACTTGAATCAAACTATAGTGTCTACTGGGAGCAACAAGGAACTAACAACATCAGAGACCCACTTTGAATCAAACTATAGTTCTTACTGGTAGCAACAATGAACTAACAACAACAGAGACCCATTTGAATCAAACTGTAGTTCCTACTGATAGCAACAATGAACTAGCAACAACAACAGAGACCCACTTCGAATCAAACTATAGTTCCTACTGGGTGGCAACAATGAACTAACAACAACAGAGACCCACTTGAATCAACCTATAGTTCCTACTGGTAGCAACAATGCACTAACAACAACAGAGGCCCACTTCGAATCAAACTATAGTTCCTACTTGTAGCAACAATGAACAAACACCAACAGAGGCCCACTTGAATCAAACTATAGTTCCTACTGGTAGCAACAATGAACTTACAACAACAGAGACCCGCTTGAATCAAACTATAGTTCCTACTGGTAGCAACAATGAACTAACAACAACAGAGGCCCACTTCGATTCAAACTGTAGTTCCTACTGGTAGCAACAATGAACTAACAACAACAGAGACCCACTTGAATCAAACTATAGTTCCTACTGGTAGCAACAATGAACTAACAACAACAACAGAGACCCACTTCGAATCAAACTATAGTTCCTACTGGGTGGCAACAATGAACTAACAACAACAGAGACCCACTTGAATCAAACTATAGTGTCTACTGGGAGCAACAATGAACTAACAACAACAGAGACCCACTTTGAATCAAACTATAGTTCCTACTGGTAGCAACAATGAACTAACAACAACAGAGATCCACTTGAATCAAACTGTAGTTCCTACTGGTAGCAACAATGAACTAACAACAAAAGAGGCCCACTTGAATCAAACTGTAGTTCCTACTGGGAGCAACAATGAACTAACAACAACAGAGACCCACTTGAATCAAACTATAGTTCCAACTGGGAGCAACAATGAACTAACAACAACAGAGACCCACTTGAATCAAACTATATTTCCTACTGGTAGCAACAATGAATTAACAACAACAGAGACCCACTTCGAATCAAACTGTAGTTCCTACTGGGAGCAACAATGAACTAACAACAACAGAGGCCCACTTGAAATTAACTATAGTTCCTACTGGGAGCAACAATGAACTAACAACAACAGAGACCCACTTGAATCAAACTGTAGTTCCTACTGGGAGCAACAATGAACTAACAACAACAGAGGCCCACTTGAATCAAACTGTAGTTCCTACTGGGAGCAACAATGAACTAACTAACAACAGAGACCCACTTGAATCAAACTATAGTTTCTACTGGGAGCAACAATGAACTAACAACAACAGAGACCCACTTGAATCAAACTATAGTTCCAACTGGTAGCAACAATGAACTAACAACAACAGAGGACCACTTCGAATCAAACTATAGTTCCTACTGGTAGCAACAATGAACTAACAACAACAGAGACCCACTTGAATCAAACTATAGTTCCTACTGGTAGCAACAATGAACTAACAACAACAGAGACCCACTTGAATCAAACTGTAGTTCCTACTGGGAGCAACAATGAACTAACAACAACAGAGACCCACTTGAATCAAACTATAGTTCCTACTGGGAGCAACAATGAACTAACAACAACAGAGGCCCACTTGAATCAAACTGTAGTTCCTACTGGGAGCAACAATGAACTAACAACAACAGAGACCCACTTGAATCAAACTATAGTTCCTACTGGTAGCATCAATGAACTAACAACAACAGAGGCCCACTTCGATTCAAACTGTAGTTCCTACTGGTAGCAACAATGAACTAACAACAACAGAGACCCACTTGAATCAAACTATAGTTCCTACTGGTAGCAACAATGAACTAACAACAACAACAGAGACCCACTTCGAATCAAACTATAGTTCCTACTGGTAGCAACAATGAACTAACAACAACAGTGACCCACTTGAATCAAACTATAGTGTCTACTGGGAGCAACAATGAACTAACAACAACAGATACCCACTTTGACTCAAACTATAGTTCCTACTGGTAGCAACAATGAACTAACAACAACAGAGACCCACTTGAATCAAACTGTAGTTCCTACTGGTAGCAACAATGAACTAACAACAACAGAGGCCCACTTGAATCAAACTGTAGTTCCTACTGGAAGCAACAATGAACTAACAACAAAATAGACCCACTTGAATCAAACTATAGTTCCTACTGGGAGCAACAATGAACTAACAACAACAGAGACCCACTTGAATCAAACTATAGTTCCTACTGGTAGCAACAATGAACTAACAACAACAGAGGCCCACTTCGAATCAAACTATAGTTCCTACTTGTAGCAACAATGAACAAACAACAACAGAGGCCCACTTCGAATCAAACTATAGTTCCTACTGGTAGCAACAATGAACTAACAACAACTGAGACCCGCTTGAATCAAACTGTAGTTCCTACTGGTAGCAACAATGAACTAACAACAACAGAGGACCACTTCGAATCAAACTATAGTTCCTACTGGTAGCAACAATGAACTAACAACAACAGAGACCCACTTGAATCAAACTATAGTTCCTACTGGTAGCAACAATGAACTAACAACAACAGAGACCCACTTGAATCAAACTGTAGTTCCTACTGGGAGCAACAATGAACTAACAACAACAGAGACCCACTTGAATCAAACTATAGTTCCTATCGGGAGCAACAATGAACTAACAACAACAGAGGCCCACTTGAATCGAACTGTAGTTCCTACTGGGAGCAACAATGAACTAACAACAACAGAGACCCACTTGAATCAAACTATAGTTCCTACTGGTAGCAACAATGAACTAACAACAACAGAGGCCCACTTCGAATCAAACTATAGTTCCTACTGGTAGCAACAATGAACTAACAACAACAGAGGCCCACTTGAATCAAACTATAGTTCCTACTGGTAGCAACAATGAACTAACATTAACAGAGGCCCACTTCGAATCAAACTGTAGTTCCTACTGGGAGCAACAATGAGCTAACAACAACAGAGGCCCACTTCGAATCAAACTATAGTTCCTACTGGGAGCAACAATGAACTAACAACAACAGAGGCCCACTTCGAATCAAACTATAGTTCCTACTGGGAGCAACAATGAACTAACAACAACAGAGACCCACTTGAATCAAACTATAGTTCCTACTTGGAGCATCAATAAACTAACAACAGAGACCCACTTGAATCAAAATATAGTTCCTACTTGGAGCAACAAAGATTAACAACAACAGAGACCCACTTCGAATCAAACTGTAGTTCCTACTGGGAGCAACAAAGATTAACAACAACAGATGCCCACTTCGAATCAAACTATAGTTCCTACAGGTAGCAACAATGAACTAACAACAACAGAGACTCACTTGAATCAAACTGTAGTTCCTACTGGGAGCAACAATGAACTAACAACAACAGAGACCCGCTTCGAATCAAACTATAGTTCCTACTGGTAGCAACAATGAACTGACAACAACAGAGACCCACTTCGAATCAAACTGAAGTTCCTACTGGGAGCAACAATGAACAAACAACAACAGAGACCCACTTGAATCAAACTATAGTTCCTACTGGTAGCAACAATGAACTAACAACAACAACAGAGACCCACTTCGAATCAAACTATAGTTCCTACTGGGTGGCAACAATGAACTAACAACAACAGAGACCCACTTGAATCAAACTATAGTTTCTACTGGGAGCAACAATGAACTAACAACAACAGAGACCCACTTGAATCAAACTATAGTTCCAACTGGTAGCAACAATGAACTAACAACAACAGAGGACCACTTCGAATCAAACTATAGTTCCTACTGGTAGCAACAATGAACTAACAACAACAGAGACCCACTTGAATCAAACTATAGTTCCTACTGGTAGCAACAATGAACTAACAACAACAGAGACCCACTTGAATCAAACTGTAGTTCCTACTGGGAGCAACAATGAACTAACAACAACAGAGACCCACTTGAATCAAACTATAGTTCCTACTGGGAGCAACAATGAACTAACAACAACAGAGGCCCACTTGAATCAAACTGTAGTTCCTACTGGGAGCAACAATGAACTAACAACAACAGAGACCCACTTGAATCAAACTATAGCTCCTACTGGTAGCAACAATGAACTAACAACAACAGAGGCCCACTTCGATTCAAACTGTAGTTCCTACTGGTAGCAACAATGAACTAACAACAACAGAGACCCACTTGAATCAAACTATAGTTCCTACTTGTAGCAACAATGAACTAACAACAACAACAGAGACCCACTTCGAATCAAACTATAGTTCCTACTGGTAGCAACAATGAACTAACAACAACAGAGACCCATTTGAATCAAACTATAGTGTCTACTGGGAGCAACAATGAACTAACAACAACAGAGACCCACTTTGACTCAAACTATAGTTCCTACTGGTAGCAACAATGAACTAACAACAACAGAGACCCACTTGAATCAAACTGTAGTTCCTACTGGTAGCAACAATGAACTAACAACAACAGAGGCCCACTTGAATCAAACTGTAGTTCCTACTGGGAGCAACAATGAACTAACAACAACAGAGACCCACTTGAATCAAACTATAGTTCCTACTGGTAGCAACAATGAACTAACAACAACAGAGGCCCACTTCGAATCAAACTATAGTTCCTACTTGTAGCAACAATGAACAAACAACAACAGAGGCCCACTTCGAATCAAACTATAGTTCCTACTGGGAGCAACAATGAACTAACAACAACAGAGACCCACTTGAATCAAACTATAGTTCCTACTGGTAGCAACAATGAACTAACAACAACAGAGGCCCACTTCGAATCAAACTATAGTTCCTACTTGTAGCAACAATGAACAAACAACAACAGAGGCCCACTTCGAATCAAACTATAGTTCCTACTGGTAGCAACAATGAACTAACAACAACAGAGACCCGCTTGAATCAAACTGTAGTTCCTACTGGTAGCAACAATGAACTAACAACAACAGAGGACCACTTCGAATCAAACTATAGTTCCTACTGGTAGCAACAATGAACTAACAACAACAGAGGCCCACTTCGAATCAAACTATAGTTCCTACTGGTAGCAACAATGAACTAACAACAACAGAGACCCACTTGAATCAAACTGTAGTTCCTACTGGGAGCAACAATGAACTAACAACAACAAAGACCCACTTGAATCAAACTATAGTTCCTATCGGGAGCAACAATGAACGAACAACAACAGAGGCCCACTTGAATCAAACTATAGTTCCTACTTGGAGCAACAATGAACTAACAACAACAGAGACCCACTTGAATCAAAATATAGTTCCTACTTGGAGCAACAAAGATTAACAACAACAGAGACCCACTTCGAATCAAACTGTAGTTCCTACTGGGAGCAACAAAGATTAACAACAACAGATGCCCACTTCGAATCAAACTATAGTTCCTACAGGTAGCAACAATGAACTAACAACAACAGAGACTCACTTGAATCAAACTGTAGTTCCTACTGGGAGCAACAATGAACTAACAACAACAGAGACCCGCTTCGAATCAAACTATAGTTCCTACTGGTAGCAACAATGAACTGACAACAACAGAGACCCACTTCGAATCAAACTGTAGTTCCTACTGTGAGCAACAATGAACTAACAACAACAGAGACCCACTTGAATCAAACTATAGTTCCTACTGGTAGCAACAATGAACTAACAACAACAGAGACCCGCTTCGAATCAAACTATAGTTCCTACTGGTAGCAACAATGAACTGACAACAACAGAGACCCACTTCGAATCAAACTGTAGTTCCTACTGGGAGCAACAATGAACTAACAACAACAGAGACCCACTTGAATCAAACTATAGTTCCTACTGGTAGCAACAATGAACTAACAACAACAACAGAGACCCACTTCGAATCAAACTATAGTTCCTACTGGGTGGCAACAATGAACTAACAACAACAGAGACCCACTTGAATCAAACTATAGTTTCTACTGGGAGCAACAATGAACTAACAACAACAGAGACCCACTTGAATCAAACTATAGTTCCAACTGGTAGCAACAATGAACTAACAACAACAGAGGACCACTTCGAATCAAACTATAGTTCCTACTGGTAGCAACAATGAACTAACAACAACAGAGACCCACTTGAATCAAACTATAGTTCCTACTGGTAGCAACAATGAACTAACAACAACAGAGACCCACTTGAATCAAACTGTAGTTCCTACTGGGAGCAACAATGAACTAACAACAACAGAGACCCACTTGAATCAAACTATAGTTCCTACTGGGAGCAACAATGAACTAACAACAACAGAGGCCCACTTGAATCAAACTGTAGTTCCTACTGGGAGCAACAATGAACTAACAACAACAGAGACCCACTTGAATCAAACTATAGCTCCTACTGGTAGCAAAAATGAACTAACAACAACAGAGGCCCACTTCGATTCAAACTGTAGTTCCTACTGGTAGCAACAATGAACTAACAACAACAGAGACCCACTTGAATCAAACTATAGTTCCTACTTGTAGCAACAATGAACTAACAACAACAACAGAGACCCACTTCGAATCAAACTATAGTTCCTACTGGTAGCAACAATGAACTAACAACAACAGAGACCCACTTGAATCAAACTATAGTGTCTACTGGGAGCAACAATGAACTAACAACAACAGAGACCCACTTTGACTCAAACTATAGTTCCTACTGGTAGCAACAATGAACTAACAACAACAGAGACCCACTTGAATCAAACTGTAGTTCCTACTGGTAGCAACAATGAACTAACAACAACAGAGGCCCACTTGAATCAAACTGTAGTTCCTACTGGGAGCAACAATGAACTAACAACAACAGAGACCCACTTGAATCAAACTATAATTCCTACTGGTAGCAACAATGAACTAACAACAACAGAGGCCCACTTCGAATCAAACTATAGTTCCTACTTGTAGCAACAATGAACAAACAACAACAGAGGCCCACTTCGAATCAAACTATAGTTCCTACTGGGAGCAACAATGAACTAACAACAACAGAGACCCACTTGAATCAAACTATAGTTCCTACTGGTAGCAACAATGAACTAACAACAACAGAGGCCCACTTCGAATCAAACTATAGTTCCTACTTGTAGCAACAATGAACAAACAACAACAGAGGCCCACTTCGAATCAAACTATAGTTCCTACTGGTAGCAACAATGAACTAACAACAACAGAGACCCGCTTGAATCAAACTGTAGTTCCTACTGGTAGCAACAATGAACTAACAACAACAGAGGACCACTTCGAATCAAACTATAGTTCCTACTGGTAGCAACAATGAACTAACAACAACAGAGACCCACTTGAATCAAACTATAGTTCCTACTGGTAGCAACAATGAACTAACAACAACAGAGACCCACTTGAATCAAACTGTAGTTCCTACCGGGAGCAACAATGAACTAACAACAACAAAGACCCACTTGAATCAAACTATAGTTCCTATCGGGAGCAACAATGAACGAACAACAACAGAGGCCCACTTGAATCAAACTGTAGTTCCTACTGGGAGCAACAATGAACTAACAACAACAGAGACCCACTTGAATCAAACTATAGTTCCTACTGGTAGCAACAATGAACTAACAACAACAGAGGCCCACTTCGAATCAAACTATAGTTCCTACTGGTAGCAACAATGAACTAACAACAACAGAGGCCCACTTGAATCAAACTATAGTTCCTACTGGTAGCAACAATGAACTAACATTAACAGAGGCCCACTTCGAATCAAACTGTAGTTCCTACTGGGAGCAACAATGAGCTAACAACAACAGAGGCCCACTTCGAATCAAACTATAGTTCCTACTGGGAGCAACAATGAACTAACAACAGAGACCCACTTGAATCAAACTATAGTTCCTACTTGGAGCAACAATGAACTAACAACAACAGAGACCCACTTGAATCAAAATATAGTTCCTACTTGGAGCAACAAAGATTAACAACAACAGAGACCCACTTCGAATCAAACTGTAGTTCCTACTGGGAGCAACAAAGATTAACAACAACAGATGCCCACTTCGAATCAAACTATAGTTCCTACAGGTAGCAACAATGAACTAACAACAACAGAGACTCACTTGAATCAAACTGTAGTTCCTACTGGGAGCAACAATGAACTAACAACAACAGAGACCCGCTTCGAATCAAACTATAGTTCCTACTGGTAGCAACAATGAACTGACAACAACAGAGACCCACTTCGAATCAAACTGTAGTTCCTACTGGGAGCAACAATGAACTAACAACAACAGAGACCCACTTGAATCAAACTATAGTTCCTACTGGTAGCAACAATGAACTAACAACAACAGAGGCCAACTTCGAATCATACTGTAGTTCCTACTGGGAGCAACAATGAACTAACAACAACAGAGGCCCACTTCGAGTCAAACTATAGTTCCTACTGGTAGCAACAATGAACTAACAACAACAGAGGCCCACTTCGATTCAAACTGTAGTTCCTACTGGTAGCAACAATGAACTAACAACAACAGAGACCCACTTGAATCAAACTATAGTTCCTACTGGTAGCAACAATGAACTAACAACAACAACAGAGACCCACTTCGAATCAAACTATAGTTCCTACTGGTAGCAACAATGAACTAACAACAACAGAGACCCTCTTTGACTCAAACTATAGTTCCTACTGGTAGCAACAATGAACTAACAACAACAGAGACCCACTTGAATCAAACTGTAGTTCCTACTGGTAGCAACAATGAACTAACAACAAAAGAGACCCACTTGAATCAAACTATAGTTCCTACTGGTAGCAACAATGAACTGACAACAACAGAGACCCACTTGAATCAAACTATAGTTCCTACTGGTAGCAACAATGAACTAACAACAACAGAGGCCCACTTCGAATCAAACTATAGCTCCTACTTGTAGCAAAAATGAACAAACAACAACAGAGGCCCACTTCGAATCAAACTATAGTTCCTACTGGTAGCAACAATGAACTAACAACAACAGAGACCCGCTTGAAACAAACTGTAGTTCCTACTGGTAGCAACAATGAACTAACAACAACAGAGATCCACTTGAATCAAACTATAGTTCCTACTGGTAGCAACAATGAACTAACAACAACAGAGACCCACTTCGAATCAAACTATAGTTCCTACTGGGAGCAACAATGAACTAACAACAACAGAGGCCCACTTGAAATTAACTATAGTTCCTACTGGGAGCAACAATGAACTAACAACAACAGAGACCCACTTGAATCAAACTGTAGTTCCTACTGGGAGCAACAATGAACTAACAACAACAGAGGCCCACTTGAATCAAACTGTAGTTCCTATTGGGAGCAACAATGAACTAACTAACAACAGAGACCCACTTGAATCAAACTATAGTTCCTACTGGGAGCAACAATGAACTAACAACAACAGAGACCCACTTGAATCAAACTATAGTTCCTACTGGTAGCAACAATGAACTAACAACAACAGAGGACCACTTCGAATCAAACTATAGTTCCTACTGGTAGCAACAATGAACTAACAACAACAGAGACCCACTTGAATCAAACTATAGTTCCTACTGGTAGCAACAATGAACTAACAACAACAGAGACCCACTTGAATCAAACTGTAGTTCCTACTGGGAGCAACAATGAACTAACAACAACAGAGACCCACTTGAATCAAACTGTGGTTCCTACTGGGAGCAACAATGAACTAACAACAACAGAGGCCCACTTGAATCAAACTGTAGTTCCTACTGGGAGCAACAATGAACTAACAACAACAGAGACCCACTTGAATCAAACTATAGTTCCTACTGGTAGCAACAATGAACTAACAACAACAGAGGCCACTTCGAATCAAACTATAGTTCCTACTGGTAGCAACAATGAACTAACAACAACAGAGGCCCACTTGAATCAAACTATAGTTCCTACTGGTAGCAACAATGAACTAACAACAACAGAGGCCCACTTTGAATCAAACTGTAGTTCCTACTGGGAGCAACAATGAGCTTACAACAACAGAGGCCCACTTCGAATCAAACTATAGTTTCTGCTGGGAGCAACAATGAACTAACAACAACAGAGGCCCACTTCGAAACAAACTATAGTTCCTACTGGGAGCAACAATGAACTAACAACAGAGACCCACTTGAATCAAACTATAGTTCCTACTGGGAGCATCAATGAACTAACAACAGAGACCCACTTGAATCAAAATATAGTTCCTACTGGGAGCAACAAAGATTAACAACAACAGAGACCCACTTCGAATCAAACTGTAGTTCCTACTGGGAGCAACAATGAACTTAAAACAACAGAGACCCACTTGAATCAAACTATAGTTCCGACTGGTAGCAACAATGAACTAACAACAACAGAGGCCCACTTCGAATCAAACTATAGTTCCTACTGGTAGCAACAATAATCTAACAACAACAGAGGCCCACTTCGAATCAAACTGTAGTTCCTACTGGGAGCAACAATGAACTAACAACAACAGAGACCCACTTCCAATCAAACTATAGTTCCTACTGGGAGCAATAATGAACTAACAACAACAGAGACCCACTTCAATCAAACTATAGTTCCTACTGGTAGCAACAATGAACTAACAACAACAGAGACCCACTTCGAATCAAACTGTAGTTCCTACTGGGAGCAGCAAAGAACTAACAACAACAGACACCCACTCGAATTAAACTGTAGTTCCTACTGGGAGCAACAATGAACTAACAACAACGGAGGCCCACTTCGAATCAAACTATAGTTCGTACTTTGAGCAACAATGAACTAACAACAACAGAGGCCCACTTCGAATCAAACTATAGTTCCTACTGGGAGCAACAATGAACTAACAACAGGGACCCACTAGAATCAAACTATAGTCCCTACTGGGAGCAACAAAGATTAACAACAACAGATGCCCACTTCGAATCAAACTATAGTTCCTACTGGTAGCAGCAATGAACTAACAACAACAGAGACCCACTTGAATCAAACTGTAGTTCCTACTGGGAGCAACAATGAACTAACAACAACAGAGACCCACTTCGAATCAAAAAATAGTTCCTACTGGTAGCAACAATGAACTAACAACAACAGAGACCCACTTGAATCAAACTGTAGTTCCTACTGTGAGCAACAATGAACTAACAACAACAGAGGCCTACTTGAATCAAACTGTAGTTCCTACTGGGAGCAACAATGAACTAACAACAACAGAGACACACTCGAATCAAACTATAGTTCCTACTGGGAGCAACAATAAACTAACAACAACAGAGACCCACTTGAATCAAACTATAGTTCCTACTGGTAGCAACAATGAACTAACAACAACAGAGGCCCACTTGAATCAAACTACAGTTCCTACTGGTAGCAACAATGAACTAACAACAACAGAGGCCCACTTGAATCAAACTATAGTTCCTACTGGTAGCAACAATGAACTAACAACAACAGAGACCCACTTGAATCAAACTGTAGTTCCTACTGGTAGCAACAATGAACTAACAACAACAGAGACCCACTTGAATCAAACTATAGTTCCTACTGGTAGCAACAATGAACTAACAACAACAGAGACCCACTTGAATCAAACTGTAGTTCCTACTGGGAGCAACAATGAACTAACAACAACAGAGGCCCACTTGAATCAAACTGTAGTTCCTACTGGGAGCAACAATGAACTAACAACAAAAGAGACCCACTTGAATCAAACTATAGTTCCTACTGGTAGCAACAATGAACTAACAACAACAGAGGCCCACTTCGAATAAAACTATAGTTCCTACTGGTAGCAACAATGAACTAACAACAACAGAGGCCCACTTGAATCAAAGTATTGTTCCTACTGGTAGCAACAATGAACTAACAACAACAGAGGCCCACTTCGAATCAAACTGTAGTTCCTACTGGGAGCAACAATGAGCTAACAACAACAGAGGCCCACTTCGAATAAAACAATAGTTTCTACTGGGAGCAACAATGAACTAACAACAATAGAGGCCCACTTCGAAACAAACTATAGTTCCTACTGGGAGCAACAATGAACTAACAACAGAGACCCACTTGAATCAAACTATAGTTCCTACTGGGAGCATCAATGAACTAACAACAGAGACCCACTTGAATCAAAATATAGTTCCTACTGGGAGCAACAAAGATTAACAACAACAGAGACCCACTTCGAATCAAACTGTAGTTCCTACTGGGAGCAACAATTAACTATGAACAACAGAGACCCACTTCGAATCAAACTGTAGTTCCTACTGGGAGCAACAATAAACTTAAAACAACAGAGACCCACTTGAATCAAACTATAGTTCCTACTGGTAGCAACAATGAACTAACAAGAACAGAGGCCCGCTTCGAATCAAACTATAGTTCCTACTGGTAGCAACAATAATCTAACAACAACAGAGGCCCACTTCGAATCAAACTGTAGTTCCTACTGGGAGCAACAATGAACTAACAACAACAGAGACCCACTTCCAATCAAACTATAGTTCCTACTGGGAGCAATAATGAACTAACAACAACAGAGACCCACTTCAATCAAACTATAGTTCCTACTGGTAGCAACAATGAACTAACAACAACAGAGACCCACTTCGAATCAAACTGTAGTTCCTACTGGGAGCAACAAAGAACTAACAACAACAGACACCCACTCGAATCAAACTGTAGTTCCTACTGGGAGCAACAATGAACTAACAACAACAGAGGCCCACTTCGAATCAAACTATAGTTCGTACTGGGAGCAACAATGAACTAACAACAACAGAGGCCCACTTCGAATCAAACTATAGTTCCTACTGGGAGCAACAATGAACTAACAACAGGGACCCACATGAATCAAACTATAGTCCCTACTGGGAGCAACAAAGATTATTAACAGCAGATGCCCACTTCGAATCAAACTATAGTTCCTACTGGTAGCAGCAATGAACTAACAACAACAGAGACCCACTTGAATCAAACTGTAGTTCCTACTGGGAGCAACAATGAACTAACAACAACAGAGACCCACTTCGAATCAAACTATAGTTCCTACTGGTAGCAACAATGAACTAACAACAACAGAGACCCACTTGAATCAAACTGTAGTTCCTACTGGGAGCAACAATGAACTAACAACAACAGAGGCCCACTTGAATCAAACTGTAGTTCCTACTGGGAGCAACAATGAACTAACAACAACAGAGACCCACTCGAATCAAACTATAGTTCCTACTGGGAGCAACAATGAACTAACAACAACAGAGCCCACTTGAATCAAACTATAGTTCCTACTGGTAGCAACAATGAACTAACAACAACAGAGGCCCACTTCGAATCAAACTACAGTTCCTACTGGTAGCAACAATGAACTAACAACAACAGAGGCCCACTTGAATCAAACTATAGTTCCTACTGGTAGCAACAATGAACTAACAACAAAAGAGGCCCACTTCGAATCAAACTGTAGTTCCTACTGGTAGCAACAATGAACTAACAACAACAGAGGCCCACTTCGAATCAAACTATAGTTCCTACTGGTAGCAACAATGAACTAACAACAACAGTGGCCCACTTGAATCAAACTGTACTTCCTATTGGGAGCAACAATGAACTAACAACAACAGAGACCCACTTGAATCAAACTATAGTTCCTACTGGGAGCAACAATGAACTAACAACAACAGAGACCCACTTGAATCAAACTATAGTTCCAACTGGTAGCAACAATGAACTAACAACAACAGAGACCCACTTCGAATCAAACTGTAGTTCCTACTGGGAGCAACAAAGAACTAACAACAACAGAGACCCACTTGAATCAAACTGTAGTTCCTAGTGGGAGCAACAATGAACTAACAACAACAGAGGCCCACTTCGAATCAAACTATAGATCGTATTGGGAGCAACAATGAACTAACAACAACAGAGGCCCACTTCGAATCAAACTATAGTTCCTACTGGGAGCAACAATGAACTAACAACAACAGAGGCCCACTTCGAATCAAACTATAGTTCCTACTGGGAGCAACAATGAACTAACAACAGGGACCCACTTGAATCAAACTATAATTCCTACTGGGAGCAACAAGGATTAACAACAACAGAGGCCCACTTCGAATCAAACTATAGTTCCTACTGGTAGCAACAATGAACTAACAACAACAGAGACCCACTTTGAATAAAACTATAGTTCCTACTGGGAGCAACAATGAACTAACAACAACAGAGACCCACTTCGAATCAAACTGTAGTTCCTACTGGGAGCAACAATGAACTAACAACAACAGAGACCCACTTCGAATCAAACTATAGTTCCTACTGGTAGCAACAATGAACTAACAAAAACAGAGACCCACTTCGAATCAAACTGTAGTTCCTACTGGGAGCAACAATGAACTAACAACAACAGAGACCCACTTGAATCAAACTATAGTTCCTACTGGTAGCAACAATGAACTAACAACAACAGAGGCCCACTTCGAATCATTCTGTAGTTCCTACTGGGAGCAACAATGAACTAACAACAACAGAGGCCCACTTCGAATCAAACTATAGTTCCTACTGGAAGCAACAATGAACTAACAACAACAGAGGCCCACTTCGAATCAAACTATAGTTCCTACTGGTAGCAACAATGAACTAACAACAACAGAGACCCACTTCGAATCAAACTATAGTTCCTACTGGTAGCAACAATGAACTAACAACAACAGAGACCCACTTCGAATCAAACTGTAGTTCCTACTGGGAGCAACAATGAACTAACAACAACAGAGACCCACTTCGAATCAAACGATAGTTCCTACTGGGGGCAACAATGAACTAACAACAACAGAGACCCACTTGAATCAAACTATAGTTCCTACTGGGAGCAACAATGAACTAACAACAACAGAGACCCACTTCGAATCAAACTATAGTTCCTACTGGGAGCAACAATGAACTAACAACAACAGAGACCCACTTGAATCAAACTATAGTTCCTACTGGTAGCAACAATGAACTAACAACAACAGAGGCCCACTTCGAATCATACTGTAGTTCCTACTGTGAGCAACAATGAACTAACAACAACAGAGGCCCACTTCGAATCAAACTATAGTTCCTACTGGAAGCAACAATGAACTAACAACAACAGAGGCCCACTTCGAATCAAACTATAGTTCCTACTGGTAGCAACAATGAACTAACAACAACAGAGACCCACTTCGAATCAAACTATAGTTCCTACTGGTAGCAACAATGAACTAACAACAACAGAGACCCACTTCGAATCAAACTGAAGTTCCTACTGGGAGCAACAATGAACTAACAACAACAGAGACCCACTTCGAATCAAACGATAGTTCCTACTGGGGGCAACAATGAACTAACAACAACAGAGACCCACTTGAATCAAACTATAGTTCCTACTGGGAGCAACAATGAACTAACAACAACAGAGGCCCACTTCGAATCATACTGTAGTTCCTACTGGGAGCAACAATGAACTAACAACAACAGAGGCCCACTTCGAATCAAACTATAGTTCCTACTGGTAGCAACAATAATCTAACAACAACAGAGGCCCACTTCGAATCAAACTGTAGTTCCTACTGGGAGCAAAAATGAACTAACAACAACAGAGACCCACTTCCAATCAAACTATAGTTCCTACTGGGAGCAACAATAAACTTAAAACAACAGAGACCCACTTGAATCAAACTATAGTTCCTACTGGTAGCAACAATGAACTAACAACAACAGAGGCCCACTTCGAATCAAACTATAGTTCCTACTGGTAGCAACAATAATCTAACAACAACAGAGGCCCACTTCGAATCAAACTGTAGTTCCTACTGGGAGCAACAATGAACTAACAACAACAGAGACCCACTTCCAATCAAACTATAGTTCCTACTGGGAGCAATAATGAACTAACAACAACAGAGACCCACTTCAATCAAACTATAGTTCCCACTGGTAGCAACAATGAACTAACAACAACAGAGACCCACTTCGAATCAAACTGTAGTTCCTACTGGGAGCAACAAAGAACTAACAACAACAGACACCCACTCGAATCAAACTGTAGTTCCTACTGGGAGCAACAATGAACTAACAACAACAGTGGCCCACTTGAATCAAACTGTACTTCCTATTGGGAGCAACAATGAACTAACAACAACAGAGACCCACTTGAATCAAACTATAGTTCCTACTGGGAGCAACAATGAACTAACAACAACAGAGACCCACTTGAATCAAACTATAGTTCCAACTGGTAGCAACAATGAACTAACAACAACAGAGACCCACTTCGAATCAAACTGTAGTTCCTACTGGGAGCAACAAAGAACTAACAACAACAGAGACCCACTTGAATCAAACTGTAGTTCCTAGTGGGAGCAACAATGAACTAACAACAACAGAGGCCCACTTCGAATCAAACTATAGATCGTATTGGGAGCAACAATGAACTAACAACAACAGAGGCCCACTTCGAATCAAACTATAGTTCCTACTTGGAGCAACAATGAACTAACAACAACAGAGGCCCACTTCGAATCAAACTATAGTTCCTACTGGGAGCAACAATGAACTAACAACAGGGACCCACTTGAATCAAACTATAATTCCTACTGGGAGCAACAAAGATTAACAACAACAGAGGCCCACTTCGAATCAAACTATAGTTCCTACTGGTAGCAACAATGAACTAACAACAACAGAGACCCACTTTGAATAAAACTATAGTTCCTACTGGGAGCAACAATGAACTAACAACAACAGAGACCCACTTCGAATCAAACTGTAGTTCCTACTGGGAGCAACAATGAACTAACAACAACAGAGACCCACTTCGAATCAAACTATAGTTCCTACTGGTAGCAACAATGAACTAACAAAAACAGAGACCCACTTCGAATCAAACTGTAGTTCCTACTGGGAGCAACAATGAACTAACAACAACAGAGACCCACTTGAATCAAACTATAGTTCCTACTGGTAGCAACAATGAACTAACAACAACAGAGGCCCACTTCGAATCATTCTGTAGTTCCTACTGGGAGCAACAATGAACTAACAACAACAGAGGCCCACTTCGAAACAAACTATAGTTCCTACTGGAAGCAACAATGAACTAACAACAACAGAGGCCCACTTCGAATCAAACTATAGTTCCTACTGGTAGCAACAATGAACTAACAACAACAGAGACCCACTTCGAATCAAACTATAGTTCCTACTGGTAGCAACAATGAACTAACAACAACAGAGACCCACTTCGAATCAAACTGTAGTTCCTACTGGGAGCAACAATGAACTAACAACAACAGAGACCCACTTCGAATCAAACGATAGTTCCTACTGGGGGCAACAATGAACTAACAACAACAGAGACCCACTTGAATCAAACTATAGTTCCTACTGGGAGCAACAATGAACTAACAACAACAGAGACCCACTTCGAATCAAACTATAGTTCCTACTGGGAGCAACAATGAACTAACAACAACAGAGACCCACTTGAATCAAACTATAGTTCCTACTGGTAGCAACAATGAACTAACAACAACAGAGGCCCACTTCGAATCATACTGTAGTTCCTACTGTGAGCAACAATGAACTAACAACAACAGAGGCCCACTTCGAATCAAACTATAGTTCCTACTGGAAGCAACAATGAACTAACAACAACAGAGGCCCACTTCGAATCAAACTATAGTTCCTACTGGTAGCAACAATGAACTAACAACAACAGAGACCCACTTCGAATCAAACTATAGTTCCTACTGGTAGCAACAATGAACTAACAACAACAGAGACCCACTTCGAATCAAACTGTAGTTCCTACTGGGAGCAACAATGAACTAACAACAACAGAGACCCACTTCGAATCAAACGATAGTTCCTACTGGGGGCAACAATGAACTAACAACAACAGAGACCCACTTGAATCAAACTATAGTTCCTACTGGGAGCAACAATGAACTAACAACAACAGAGGCCCACTTCGAATCATACTGTAGTTCCTACTGGGAGCAACAATGAACTAACAACAACAGAGGCCCACTTCGAATCAAACTATAGTTCCTACTGGTAGCAACAATAATCTAACAACAACAGAGGCCCACTTCGAATCAAACTGTAGTTCCTACTGGGAGCAACAATGAACTAACAACAACAGAGACCCACTTCCAATCAAACTATAGTTCCTACTGGGAGCAATAATGAACTAGCAACAACAACAGAGACCCACTTCAATCAAACTATAGTTCCTACTGGTAGCAACAATGAACTAACAACAACAGAGACCCACTTCGAATCAAACTGTAGTTCCTACTGGGAGCAGCAAAGAACTAACAACAACAGACACCCACTCGAATTAAACTGTAGTTCCTACTGGGAGCAACAATGAACTAACAACAACGGAGGCCCACTTCGAATCAAACTATAGTTCGTACTTTGAGCAACAATGAACTAACAACAACAGAGGCCCACTTCGAATCAAACTATAGTTCCTACTGGGAGCAACAATGAACTAACAACAGGGACCCACTTGAATCAAACTATAGTCCCTACTGGGAGCAACAAAGATTAACAACAACAGATGCCCACTTCGAATCAAACTATAGTTCCTACTGGTAGCAGCAATGAACTAACAACAACAGAGACCCACTTGAATCAAACTGTAGTTCCTACTGGGAGCAACAATGAACTAACAACAACAGAGACCCACTTCGAATCAAACTATAGTTCCTACTGGTAGCAACAATGAACTAACAACAACAGAGACCCACTTGAATCAAACTGTAGTTCCTACTGGGAGCAACAATGAACTAACAACAACAGAGGCCCACTTGAATCAAACTGTAGTTCCTACTGGGAGCAACAATGAACTAACAACAACAGAGACACACTCGAATCAAACTATAGTTCCTACTGGGAGCAACAATAAACTAACAACAACAGAGACCCACTTGAATCAAACTATAGTTCCTACTGGTAGCAACAATGAACTAACAACAACAGAGGCCCACTTGAATCAAACTACAGTTCCTACTGGTAGCAACAATGAACTAACAGCAACAGAGGCCCACTTGAATCAAACTATAGTTCCTACTGGTAGCAACAATGAACTAACAACAACAGAGACCCACTTGAATCAAACTGTAGTTCCTACTGGTAGCAACAATGAACTAACAACAACAGAGACCCACTTGAATCAAACTGTAGTTCCTACTGGGAGCAACAATGAACTAACAACAACAGAGGCCCACTTGAATCAAACTGTAGTTCCTACTGGGAGCAACAATGAACTAACAACAACAGAGACCCACTTGAATCAAACTATAGTTCCTACTGGTAGCAACAATGAACTAACAACAACAGAGGCCCACTTCGAATAAAACTATAGTTCCTACTGGTAGCAACAATGAACTAACAACAACAGAGGCCCACTTGAATCAAAGTATTGTTCCTACTGGTAGCAACAATGAACTAACAACAACAGAGGCCCACTTCGAATCAAACTGTAGTTCCTACTGGGAGCAACAATGAGCTAACAACAACAGAGGCCCACTTCGAATAAAACTATAGTTCCTACTGGGAGCAACAATGAACTAACAACAACAGAGGCCCACTTCGAAACAAACTATAGTTCCTATTGGGAGCAACAATGAACTAACAACAACAGAGACCCACTTGAATCAAACTATAGTTCCTACTGGGAGCAACAATGAACTAACAACAACAGAGGCCCACTTCGAATCATACTGTAGTTCCTACTGGGAGCAAAAATGAACTAACAACAACAGAGGCCCACTTCGAATCAAACTATAGTTCCTACTGGGAGCAACAATGAACTAACAACAACAGAGACCCACTTGAATCAAACTATAGTTCCTACTGGGAGCAACAATGAACTAACAACAGAGACCCACTTGAATCAAACTATAGTTCCTACTGGGAGCAACAAAGATTAACAACAACAGAGACCCACTTCGAATCAAACTATAGTTCCTACTGGGAGCAACAATGAACTAACAACAACAGAGACCCACTTCGAATCAAACTGTAGTTCCTACTGGGAGCAACAATGAACTAACAACAACAGAGACCCACTTGAATCAAACTATAGTTCCTACTGGTAGCAACAATGAACTAACAACAACAGAGGCCTACTTCGAATCAAACTATAGTTCCTACTGGTAGCAACAATGACCTAACAACAACAGAGGCCCATTTCGAATCAAACTGTAGTTCCTACTGGATGCAACAATGAACTAACAACAACAGAGGCCCACTTCGAATCAAACTATAGTTCCTACTGGTAGCAACAATGAACTAACAACAACAGAGGCCCACTTGAATCAAACTGTACTTCCTATTGGGAGCAACAATGAACTAACAACAACAGAGACCCACTTGAATCAAACTATAGTTCCTACTGGGAGCAACAATGAACTAACAACAACAGAGACCCACTTGAATCAAACTATAGTTCCAACTGGTAGCAACAATGAACTAACAACAACAGAGACCCACATCGAATCAAACTGTTGTTCCTACTGGGAGCAACAATGAACTAACAACAACAGAGACCCACTTGAATCAAACTGTAGTTCCTACTGGGAGCAACAATGAACTAACAACAACAGAGGCCCACTTCGAATCAAACTATAGATCGTACTGGGAGCAACAATGAACTAACAACAACAGAGGCCCACTTCGAATCAAACTATAGTTCCTACTGGGAGCAACAATGACATAACAACAACAGAGGCCCACTTCGAATCAAACTATAGTTCCTACTGGTAGCAACAATGAACTAACAACAACAGAGGCCTACTTCGAATCAAACTATAGTTCCTACTGGTAGCAACAATGACCTAACAACAACAAAGGCCCATTTCGAATCAAACTGTAGTTCCTACTGGATGCAACAATGAACTAACAACAACAGAGGCCTACTTCGAATCAAACTATAGTTCCTACTGGGAGCAACAATGAACTAACAACAGAGGCCCACTTCGAATTAAACTATAGTTCCTACTGGTAGCAACAATGAACTAACAACAACAGAGACCCACTTTGAATAAAACTATAGTTCCTACTGGGAGCAACAATGAACTAACAACAACAGAGACCCACTTCGAATCAAACTGTAGTTCCTACTGGGAGCAACAATGAACTAACAACAACAGAGACCCACTTCGAATTAAACTATAGTTCCTACTGGTAGCAACAATGAACTAACAACAACAGAGACCCACTTTGAATCAAACTGTAGTTCCTACTGGGAGCAACAATGAACTAACAACAACAGAGACCCACTTCGAATCAAACTATAGTTCCTACTGGGAGCAACAATGGACTAACAACAACAGAGACCCACTTGAATCAAACTATAGTTCCTACTGGTAGCAACAATGAACTAACAACAACAGAGGCCCACTTTGAATCATACTGTAGTTCCTACTGGGAGCAACAATGAACTAACAACAACAGAGGCCCACTTCGAATCAAACTATAGTTCCTACTGGTAGCAACAATGAACTAACAACAACAGAGGCCCACTTCGAATCAAACTGTAGTTCCTACTGGTAGCAACAATGAACTAACAAAAACAGAGGCCCACTTCGAATCAAACTATAGTTCCTACTGGTAGCAACAATGAACTAACAACAACAGAGACCCACTTTGAATCAAACTATAGTTCCTACTGGTAGCAACAATGAACTAACAACAACAGAGACCCATTTCGAATCATACTGTAGTTCCTACTGGGAGCAACAATGAGCTAAAAACAACAGAGGCCCACTTCGAATCAAACTATAGTTCCTACTGGTAGCAACAATGAACTAACAACAACAGAGGCCCACTTTGAATCAAACTGTATTTCCTACTGGTAGCAACAATAACCTAACAACAACAGAGACCCACTTCGAATCAAACTGTAGTTCCTACTGGGAGCAACAACGAACTAACAACAACAGAGACCCACTTCGAATCAAACTGTAGTTCCTACTGGGAGCAACAATGAACTAACAACAACAGAGACCCACATCGAATCAAACTGTTGTTCCTACTGGGAGCAACAATGAACTAACAACAACAGAGACCCACTTGAATCAAACTGTAGTTCCTACTGGGAGCAACAATGAACTAACAACAACAGAGGCCCACTTCGAATCAAACTATAGATCGTACTGGGAGCAACAATGAACTAACAACAACAGAGGCCCACTTCGAATCAAACTATAGTTCCTACTGGGAGCAACAATGACATAACAACAACAGAGGCCCACTTCGAATCAAACTATAGTTCCTACTGGGAGCAACAATGAACTAACAACAGGGACCCACTTGAATCAAACTATAATTCCTACTTGGAGCAACAAAGATTAACAACAACAGAGGCCCACTTCGAATCAAACTATAGTTCCTACTGGTAGCAACAATGAACTAACAACAACAGAGACCCACTTTGAATAAAACTATAGTTCCTACTGGGAGCAACAATGAACTAACAACAACAGAGACCCACTTCGAATCAAACTGTAGTTCCTACTGGGAGCAACAATGAACTAACAACAACAGAGACCCACTTCGAATTAAACTATAGTTCCTACTGGTAGCAACAATGAACTAACAACAACAGAGACCCACTTTGAATCAAACTGTAGTTCCTACTGGGAGCAACAATGAACTAACAACAACAGAGACCCACTTCGAATCAAACTATAGTTCCTACTGGGAGCAACAATGAACTAACAACAACAGAGACCCACTTGAATCAAACTATAGTTCCTACTGGTAGCAACAATGAACTAACAACAACAGAGGCCCACTTTGAATCATACTGTAGTTCCTACTGGGAGCAACAATGAACTAACAACAACAGAGGCCCACTTCGAATCAAACTATAGTTCCTACTGGTAGCAACAATGAACTAACAACAACAGAGGCCCACTTCGAATCAAACTGTAGTTCCTACTGGTAGCAACAATGAACTAACAAAAACAGAGGCCCACTTCGAAACAAACTATAGTTCCTACTGGTAGCAACAATGAACTAACAACAACAGAGACCCACTTTGAATCAAACTATAGTTCCTACTGGTAGCAACAATGAACTAACAACAACAGAGACCCATTTCGAATCATACTGTAGTTCCTACTGGCAGCAACAATGAACTAAAAACAACAGAGGCCCACTTCGAATCAAACTATAGTTCCTACTGGTAGCAACAATGAACTAACAACAACAGAGGCCCACTTTGAATCAAACTGTATTTCCTACTGGTAGCAACAATAACCTAACAACAACAGAGACCCACTTCGAATCAAACTGTAGTTCCTACTGGGAGCAACAATGAACTAACAACAACAGAGACCCACTTCGAATCAAACTGTAGTTCCTACTGGGAGCAACAATGAACTAACAACAACAGAGACCCACATCGAATCAAACTGTTGTTCCTACTGAGAGCAACAATGAACTAACAACAACAGAGACCCACTTGAATCAAACTGTAGTTCCTACTGGGAGCAACAATGAACTAACAACAACAGAGGCCCACTTCGAATCAAACTATAGATCGTACTGGGAGCAACAATGAACTAACAACAACAGAGGCCCACTTCGAATCAAACTATAGTTCCTACTGGGAGCAACAATGACATAACAACAACAGAGGCCCACTTCGAATCAAACTATAGTTCCTAGTGGGAGCAACAATGAACTAACAACAGGGACCCACTTGAATCAAACTATAATTCCTACTTGGAGCAACAAAGATTAACAACAACAGAGGCCCACTTCGAATCAAACTATAGTTCCTACTGGTAGCAACAATGAACTAACAACAACAGAGACCCACTTTAAATAAAACTATAGTTCCTACTGGGAGCAACAATGAACTAACAACAACAGAGACCCACTTCGAATCAAACTGTAGTTCCTACTGGGAGCAACAATGAACTAACAACAACAGAGACCCACTTCGAATTAAACTATAGTTCCTACTGGTAGCAACAATGAACTAACAACAACAGAGACCCACTTTGAATCAAACTGTAGTTCCTACTGGGAGCAACAATGAACTAACAACAACAGAGACCCACTTCGAATCAAACTATAGTTCCTACTGGGAGCAACAATGAACTAACAACAACAGAGACCCACTTGAATCAAACTATAGTTCCTACTGGTAGCAACAATGAACTAACAACAACAGAGGCCCACTTTGAATCATACTGTAGTTCCTACTGGGAGCAACAATGAACTAACAACAACAGAGGCCCACTTCGAATCAAACTATAGTTCCTACTGGTAGCAACAATGAACTAACAACAACAGAGGCCCACTTCGAATCAAACTGTAGTTCCTACTGGTAGCAACAATGAACTAACAAAAACAGAGGCCCACTTCGAATCAAACTATAGTTCCTACTGGTAGCAACAATGAACTAACAACAACAGAGACCCACTTTGAATCAAACTATAGTTCCTACTGGTAGCAACAATGAACTAACAACAACAGAGACCCACTTCGAATCATACTGTAGTTCCTACTGGGAGCAACAATGAACTAAAAACAACAGAGGCCCACTTCGAATCAAACTATAGCTCCTACTGGTAGCAACAATGAACTAACAACAACAGAGGCCCACTTTGAATCAAACTGTATTTCCTACTGGTAGCAACAATAACCTAACAACAACAGAGACCCACTTCGAATCAAACTGTAGTTCCTACTGGGAGCAACAATGAACTAACAACAACAGAGACCCACTTCGAATCAAACTGTAGTTCCTACTGGGAGCAACAATGAACTAACAACAACAGAGACCCACTTCGAATCAAACGATAGTTCCTACTGGGAGCAACAATGAACTAACTAAAACAGAGGCCCACTTGAATCAAACTATAGTTCCTACTGGTAGCAACAATGAACTAACAACAACAGAGGCCCACTTCGAATCATACTGTAGTTCCTACTGGGAGCAACAATGAACTAACAACAACAGAGGCCCACTTCGAATCAAACTATAGTTCCTACTGGTAGCAACAATGAACTAACAACAACAGAGGCCCACTTTGAATCAAACTGTAGTTCCTACTGGTAGCAACAATGAACTAACAAAAACAGAGGCCCACTTCGAATCAAACTATAGTTCCTACTGGTAGCAACAATGAACTAACAACAACAGAGACCCACTTCGAATCAAACTATAGTTCCTACTGGTAGCAACAATGAACTAACAACAACAGAGACCCTATTGAATCAAACTATAGTTCCTACTGGGAGCAACAATGAACTAACAACAACAGAGACCGAATTCGAATCAAACGATAGTTCCTACTGGGAGCAACAATGAACTAACAACAACAGAGGCCCACTTGAATCAAACTATAGTTCCTAATGGTAGCAACAATGAACTAACAACAACAACAGAGGCCCACTTCGAATCATACTGTAGTTCCTACTGGGAGCAACAATGAACTAACAACAACAGAGGCCCACTTCGAATCAAACTATAGTTCCTACTGGTAGCAACAATGAACTAACAACAACAGAGGCCCACTTCGAATCAAACTGTAGTTCCTACTGGTAGCAACAATGAACTAACATAACAGAGGCCCACTTCGATTCAAACTGTAGTTCCTTCTGGTAGCAACTTTGAACTAACAACAACAGAGACCCACTTGAATCAAACTATAGTTCCTACTGGTAGCAACAATGAACTAACAACAACAGAGACCCACTTGAATCAAACTATAGTGTCTACTGGGAGCAACAAGGAACTAACAACATCAGAGACCCACTTTGAATCAAACTATAGTTCTTACTGGTAGCAACAATGAACTAACAACAACAGAGACCCATTTGAATCAAACTGTAGTTCCTACTGGTAGCAACAATGAACTAGCAACAACAGAGGCCCACTTGAATCAAACTGTAGTTCCTACTGGGAGCAACAATGAACTAACAACAACAGAGACCCACTTGAATCAACCTATAGTTCCTACTGGTAGCAACAATGAAATAACAACAACAGAGGCCCACTTCGAATCAAACTATAGTTCCTACTTGTAGCAAAAATGAACTAACAACAACAGAGACCCGCTTGAATCAAACTGTAGTTCCTACTGGTAGCAACAATGAACTAACAACAACAGAGGCCCACTTCGATTCAAACTGTAGTTCCTACTGGTAGCAACAATGAACTAACAACAACAGAGACCCGCTTGAATCAAACTGTAGTTCCTACTGGTAGCAACAATGAACTAACAACAACAGAGGCCCACTTCGATTCAAACTGTAGTTCCTACTGGTAGCAACAAAGAAATAACAACAACAGAGACCCACTTGAATCAAACTATAGTTCCTACTGGTAGCAACAATGAACTAACAACAACAACAGAGACCCACTTCGAATCAAACTATAGTTCCTACTGGGTAGCAACAATGAACTAACAACAACAGAGACCCACTTGAATCAAACTATAGTGTCTACTGGGAGCAACAATGAACTAACAATAACAGAGACCCACTTTGAATCAAATTATAGTTCCTACTGGTAGCAACAATGAACTAACAACAACAGAGATCCACTTGAATCAAACTGTAGTTCCTACTGGTAGCAACAATGAACTAACAACTAAAGAAGCCCACTTGAATCAAACTGTAGTTCCTACTGGGAGCAACAATGAACTAACAACAACAGAGACCCACTTGAATCAAACTATAGTTCCTACTGGGAGCAACAATGAACTAACAACAACAGAGACCCACTTGAATCATACTATATTTCCTACTGGTAGCAACAATGAACTAACAACAACAGAGACGCACTTCGAATCAAACTGTAGTTCCTACTGGGAGCAACAATGAACTAACAACAACAGAGGCCCACTTGAAATTAACTATAGTTCCTACTGGGAGCAACAATGAACTAACAACAACAGAGACCCACTTGAATCAAACTATAGTTCCTACTGGTAGCAACAATGAACTAACAACAACAGAGACCCACTTGAATCAAACTGTAGTTCCTACTGGGAGCAACAATGAACTAACAACAACAGAGACCCACTTGAATCAAACTATAGTTCCTACTGGGAGCAACAATGAACTAACAAGAACAGAGGCCCACTTGAATCAAACTGTAGTTCCTACTGGGAGCAACAATGAACTAACAACAACAGAGACCCACTTGAATCAAACTATAGTTCCTACTGGTAGCAACAATGAACTAACAACAACAGAGGCCCACTTCGAATCAAACTATAGTTCCTACTGGTAGCAACAATGAACTAACAACAACAGAGGCCCACTTCGAATCAAACTATAGTTCCTACTGGTAGCAACAATGAACTAACATTAACAGAGGCCCACTTCGAATCAAACTGTAGTTCCTACTGGGAGCAACAATGAGCTAACAACAACAGAGGCCCACTTCGAATCAAACTATAGTTCCTACTGGGAGCAACAATGAACTAACAACAACAGAGGCCCACTTCGAATCAAACTATAGTTCCTACTGGGAGCAACAATGAACTAACAACAGAGACCCACTTGAATCAAACTATAGTTCCTACTAGGAGCATCAATGAACTAACAACAGAGACAAACTTGAATCAAACTATAGTTCCTACTTGGAGCAACAAAGATTAACAACAACAGAGACCCACTTCGAATCAAACTGTAGTTCCTACTGGGAGCAACAAAGATTAACAACAACAGATGCCCAATTCGAATCAAACTATAGTTCCTACTGGTAGCAACAATGAACTAACAACAACAGAGACTCACTTGAATCAAACTGTAGTTCCTACTGGGAGCAACAGTGAACTAACAACAACAGAGACCCGCTTCGAATCAAACTATAGTTCCTACTGGTAGCAACAATGAACTGACAACAACAGAGACCAACTTGAATCAAACTGTAGTTCCTACTGGGAGCAACAATGAACTAACAACAACAGAGACCCACTTGAATCAAACTATAGTTCCTACTGGTAGCAACAATGAACTAACAACAACAGAGACCCACTTGAATCAAACTATAGTTCCTACTGGTAGCAACAATGAACTAACAACAACAGAGGCCCACTTTGAATCATACTGTAGTTCCTACTGGGAGCAACAATGAACTAACAACAACAGAGGCCCACTTCGAATCAAACTATAGTTCCTACTGGGAGCAACAATGAACTAACAACAACAGAGGCCCACTTCGAATCAAACTGTAGTTCCTACTGGTAGCAACAATGAACTAACAAAAACAGAGGCCCACTTCGAATCAAACTATAGTTCCTACTGGTAGCAACAATGAACTAACAACAACAGAGACCCACTTTGAATCAAACTATAGTTCCTACTGGTAGCAACAATGAACTAACAACAACAGAGACCCACTTCGAATCATACTGTAGTTCCTACTGGGAGCAACAATGAACTAAAAACAACAGAGGCCCACTTCGAATCAAACTATAGTTCCTACTGGTAGCAAAAATGAACTAACAACAACAGAGGCCCACTTTGAATCAAACTGTATTTCCTACTGGTAGCAACAATAACCTAACATCAACAGAGACCCACTTCGAATCAAACTGTAGTTCCTACTGGGAGCAACAATGAACTAACAACAACAGAGACCCACTTCGAATCAAACTGTAGTTCCTACTGGGAGCAACAATGAACTAACAGCAACAGAGACCCACTTCGAATCAAACGATAGTTCCTACTGGGAGCAACAATGAACTAACAAAAACAGAGGCCCACTTGAATCAAACTATAGTTCCTACTGGTAGCAACAATGAACTAACAACAACAGAGGCCCACTTCGAATCATACTGTAGTTCCTACTGGGAGCAACAATGAACTAACAACAACAGAGGCCCACTTCGAATCAAACTATAGTTCCTACTGGTAGCAACAATGAACTAACAACAACAGAGGCCCACTTTGAATCAAACTGTAGTTCCTACTGGTAGCAACAATGAACTAACAAAAACAGAGGCCCACTTCGAATCAAACTATAGTTCCTACTGGTAGCAACAATGAACTAACAACAACAGAGACCCACTTCGAATCAAACTGTAGTTCCTACTGGTAGCAACAATGAACTAACAACAACAGAGACCCTATTGAATCAAACTATAGTTCCTACTGGGAGCAACAATGAACTAACAACAACAGAGACCGAATTCGAATCAAACGATAGTTCCTACTGGGAGCAACAATGAACTAACAACAACAGAGGCCCACTTGAATCAAGCTATAGTTCCTAATGGTAGCAACAATGAACTAACAACAACAGAGGCCCACTTCGAATCATACTGTAGTTCCTACTGGGAGCAACAATGAACTAACAACAACAGAGGCCCACTTCGAATCAAACTATAGTTCCTACTGGTAGCAACAATGAACTAACAACAACAGATGCCCACTTTGAATCAAACTGTAGTTCCTACTGGTAGCAACAATGAACTAACAACAACAGAGGCCCACTTCGATTCAAACTGTAGTTCCTTCTTGTAGCAACTTTGAACTAACAACAACAGAGACCCACTTGAATCAAACTATAGTTCCTACTGGTAGCAACAATGAACTAACAACAACAACAGAGACCCACTTCGAATCAAACTATAGTTCCTACTGGTAGCAACAATGAACTAACAACAACAGAGACCCACTTGAATCAAACTATAGTGTCTACTGGGAGCAACAAGGAACTAACAACATCAGAGACCCACTTTGAATCAAACTATAGTTCTTACTGGTAGCAACAATGAACTAACAACAACAGAGACCCATTTGAATCAAACTGTAGTTCCTACTGGTAGCAACAATGAACTAGCAACAACAGAGGCCCACTTGAATCAAACTGTAGTTCCTACTGGGAGCAACAATGAACTAACAACAACAGAGACCCACTTGAATCAACCTATAGTTCCTACTGGTAGCAACAATGAACTAACAACAACAGAGGCCCACTTCAAATCAAACTATAGTTCCTACTTGTAGCAACAATGAACAAACACCAACAGAGGCCCACTTGAATCAAACTATAGTTCCTACTGGTAGCAACAATGAACTAACAACAACAGAGACCCGCTTGAATCAAACTGTAGTTCCTACTGGTAGCAACAATGAACTAACAACAACAGAGTCCAACTTCGATTCAAACTGTAGTTCCTACTGGAAGCAACAAAGAAATAACAACAACAGAGACCCACTTGAATAAAACTATAGTACCTACTGGTAGCAACAATGAACTAACAATAACAACAGAGACCCACTTCGAATCAAACTATAGTTCCTACTGGGTGGCAACAATGAACTAACAACAACAGAGACCCACTTGAATCAAACTATAGTGTCTACTGGGAGCAACAATGAACTAACAACAACAGAGACCCACTTTGAATCAAACTATAGTTCCTACTGGTAGCAACAATGAACTAACAACAACAGAGATCCACTTGAATCAAACTGTAGTTCCTACTGGTAGCAACAATGAACTAACAACTAAAGAAGCCCACTTGAATCAAACTGTAGTTCCTACTGGGAGCAACAATGAACTAACAACAACAGAGACCCACTTGAATCAAACTATAGTTCCTACTGGGAGCAACAATGAACTAACAACAACAGAGACCCACTTGAATCATACTATATTTCCTACTGGTAGCAACAATGAATTAACAACAACAGAGACCCACTTCGAATCAAACTGTAGTTCCTACTGGGAGCAACAATGAACTAACAACAACAGAGGCCCACTTGAAATTAACTATAGTTCCTACTGGGAGCAACAATGAACTAACAACAACAGAGACCCACTTGAATCAAACTGTAGTTCCTACTGGGAGCAACAATGAACTAACAACAACAGAGGCCCACTTGAATCAAACTGTAGTTCCTACTGGTAGCAACAATGAACCAACAACAACAGAGGACCACTTCGAATCAAACTATAGTTCCTACTGGTAGCAACAATGAACTAACAACAACAGAGGCCCACTTCGAATCAAACTATAGTTCCTACTGGTAGCAACAATGAACTAACATTAACAGAGGCCCACTTCGAATCAAACTGTAGTTTCTACTGGGAGCAACAATGAGCTAACAACAACAGAGGCCCACTTCGAATCAAACTATAGTTCCTACTGGGAGCAACAATGAACTAACAACAACAGAGGCCCACTTCGAATCAAACTATAGTTCCTACTGGGAGCAACAATGAACTAACAACAGAGACCCACTTGAATCAAACTATAGTTCCTACTAGGAGCATCAATGAACTAACAACAGAGACAAACTTGAATCAAAATATAGTTCCTACTTGGAGCAACAAAGATTAACAACAACAGAGACCCACTTCGAATCAAACTGTAGTTCCTACTGGGAGCAACAAAGATTAACAACAACAGATGCCCACTTCGAATCAAACTATAGTTCCTACTGGTAGCAACAATGAACTAACAACAACAGAGACTCACTTGAATCAAACTGTAGTTCCTACTGGGAGCAAAAATTAACTAACAACAACAGAGACCCGCTTCGAATCAAACTATAGTTCCTACTGGTAGCAACAATGAACTGACAACAACAGAGACCAACTTGAATCAAACTGTAGTTCCTACTGGGAGCAACAATGAACTAACAACAACAGAGACCCACTTGAATCAAACTATAGTTCCTACTGGTAGCAACAATGAACTAACAACAACAGAGGCCCACTTCGAATCATACTGTAGTTCCTACTGGGAGCAACAATGAACTAACATCAACAGAGGCCCACTTCGATTCAAACTGTAGTTCCTACTGGTAGCAACAATGAACTAACAACAACAGAGACCCACTTGAATCAAACTATAGTTCCTACTGGTAGCAACAATGAACTAACAACAACAACAGAGACCCACTTCGAATCAAACTATAGTTCCTACTGGTAGCAACAATGAACTAACAACAACAGAGACCCACTTGAATCAAACTATAGTGTCTACTGGGAACAAAAATGAACTAACAACAACAGAGACCCACTTTGACTCAAACTATAGTTCCTACTGGTAGCAACAATGAACTAACAACAACAGAGACTCACTTGAATCAAACTGTAGTTCCTACTGGGAGCAACAATGAACTAACAACAACAGAGACCCGCTTCGAATCAAACTATAGTTCCTACTGGTAGCAACAATGAACTAACAACAACAGAGACCAACTTGAATCAAACTGTAGTTCCTACTGGGAGCAACAATGAACTAACAACAACAGAGACCCACTTGAATCAAACTATAGTTCCTACTGGTAGCAACAATGAACTAACAACAACAACAGAGACCCACTTCGAATCAAACTATAGTTCCTACTGGTAGCAACAATGAACTAACAACAACAGAGACCCACTTGAATCAAACTATAGTGTCTACTGGGAACAACAATGAACTAACAACAACAGAGACCCACTTTGACTCAAACTATAGTTCCTACTGGTAGCAACAATGAACTAACAACAACAGAGACCCACTTGAATCAAACTGTAGTTCCCACTGGTAGCAACAATGAACTAACAACAACAGAGGCCCACTTGAATTAAACTGTAGTTCCTACTGGGAGCAACAATGAACTAACAACAAAAGAGACCCACTTGAATCAAACTATAGTTCTTACTGGGAGCAACAATGAACTAACAACAACAGAGACCCACTTGAATCAAACTATAGTTCCTACTGGTAGCAACAATGAACTAACAACAACAGAGGCCCACTTCGAATCAAACTATAGTTCATACTTGAAGCAACAATGAACAAACAACAAAAGAGGCCCACTTCGAATCAAACTATAGTTCCTACTGGTAGCAACAATGAACTAACAACAACAGAGACCCGCTTGAATCAAACTGTAGTTCCTACTGGTAGCAACAATAAACTAACAACAACAGAGACCCACTTGAATCAAACTATAGTTCCTACTGGTAGCAACAATGAACTAACAACAACAGAGGCCCACTTGAAATTAACTATAGTTCCTACTGGGAGCAACAATGAACTAACAACAACAGAGACCCACTTGAATCAAACTGTAGTTCCTACTGGGAGCAACAATGAACTTACAACAACAGAGGCCCACTTGAATCAAACTGTAGTTCCTACTGGGAGCAACAATGAACTAACTAACAACAGAGACCCACTTGAATCAAACTATAGTTCCTACTGGGAGCAACAATGAACTAACAACAACAGAGACCCACTTGAATCAAACTATAGTTCCTACTGGTAGCAACAATGAACTAACAACAACAGAGGACCACTTCGAATCAAACTATAGTTCCTACTGGTAGCAACAATGAACTAACAACAACAGAGACCCTCTTGAATCAAACTATAGTTCCTACTGGTAGCAACAATGAACTAACAACAACAGAGGCCCACTTCGAATCAAACTATAGTTCCTACTGGTAGCAACAATGAACAAACAACAACAGAGACCCACTTGAATCAAACTGTAGTTCCTACTGGGAGCAACAATGAACTAACAACAACAGAGACCCACTTGAATCAAACTGTAGTTCCTACTGGGAGCAACAATGAACTAACAACAACAGAGGCCCTCTTGAAACAAACTGTAGTTCCTACTGGGAGCAACAATGAACTAACAACAACAGAGACCCACTTGAATCAAACTATAGTTCCTACTGGTAGCAACAATGAACTAACAACAACAGAGGCCCACTTCGAATCAAACTATAGTTCCTACTGGTAGCAACAATGAACTAACAACAACAGAGGCCCACTTGAATCAAACTATAGTTCCTACTGGTAGCAACAATGAAGTAACAAGAACAGAGGCCCACTTGAATCAAACTGTAGTTTCTACTGGGAGCAACAATGAGCTAACAACAACAGAGGCCCACTTCGAATCAAACTATAGTTCCTACTGGGAGCAACAATGAACTAACAACAACAGAGGCCCACTTCGAAACAAACTATAGTTCCTACTGGGAGCAACAATGAACTAACAACAGAGACCCACTTGAATCAATATATAGTTCCTACTGGGAGCAACAAAGATTAACAACAACAGAGACCCACTTCGAATCAAACTGTAGTTCCTACTGGGAGCAACAATTAACTATGAACAACAGAGACCCACTTCGAATCAAACTGTAGTTCCTACTGGGAGCAACAATGAACTTAAAACAACAGAGACAAACTTGAATCAAACTATAGTTCCTACTGGTAGCAACAATGAACTAACAACAACAGAGGCCCACTTCGAATCAAACTATAGTTCCTACTGGTAGCAACAATAATCTAACAACAACAGAGGCCCACTTCGAATCAAACTGTAGTTCCTACTGGGAGCAACAATGAACTAACAACAACAGAGACCCACTTCCAATCAAACTATAGTTCCTACTGGGAGCAATAATGAACTAACAACAACAGAGACCCACTTCAATCAAACTATAGTTCCTACTGGTAGCAACAATGAACTAACAACAACAGAGACCCACTTCGAATCAAACTGTAGTTCCTACTGGGAGCAACAAAGAACTAACAACAACAGACACCCACTCGAATCAAACTGTAGTTCCTACTGGGAGCAACAATGAACTAACAACAACGGAGGCCCACTTCGAATCAAACTATAGTTCGTACTGGGAGCAACAATGAACTAACAACAACAGAGGCCCACTTCGAATCAAACTATAGTTCCTACTGGGAGCAACAATGAACTAACAACAGGGACCCACTTGAATCAAACTATAGTCCCTACTGGGAGCAACAAAGATTAACAACAACAGATGCCCACTTCGAATCAAACTATAGTTCCTACTGGGAGCAACAATGAACTAACAACAGAGACCCACTTGAATCAAACTATAGTTCCTACTAGGAGCATCAATGAACTAACAACAGAGACAAACTTGAATCAAAATATAGTTCCTACTTGGAGCAACAAAGATTAACAACAACAGAGACCCTCTTCGAATCAAACTGTAGTTCCTACTGGGAGCAACAATGAACTAACAACAACAGAGACCCGCTTCGAATCAAACTATAGTTCCTACTGGTAGCAACAATGAACTGACAACAACAGAGACCCACTTGAATCAAACTGTAGTTCCTACTGGGAGCAACAATGAACTAACAACAACAGAGACCCACTTGAATCAAACTATAGTTCCTACTGGTAGCAACAATGAACTAACAACAACAGAGGCCCACTTCGAATCATACTGTAGTTCCTACTGGGAGCAACAATGAACTAACAACAACAGAGGCCCACTTCGATTCAAACTGTAGTTCCTACTGGTAGCAACAATGAACTAACAACAACAGAGACCCACTTGAATCAAACTAAAGTTCCTACTGGTAGCAACAATGAACTAACAACAACAACAGAGACCCACTTCGAATCAAACTATAGTTCCTACTGGTAGCAACAATGAACTAACAACAACAGAGACCCACTTGAATCAAACTATAGTGTCTACTGGGAGCAACAATGAACTAACAACAACAGAGACCCACTTTGACTCAAACTATAGTTCCTACTGGTAGCAACAATGAACTAACAACAACAGAGACCCACTTGAATCAAACTGTAGTTCCTACTGGTAGCAACAATGAACTAACAACAACAGAGGCCCACTTGAATCAAACTGTAGTTCCTACTGGGAGCAACAATGAACTAACAACAAAAGAGACCCACTTGAATCAAACTATAGTACTTACTGGGAGCAACAATGAACTAACAACAACAGAGACCCACTTGAATCAAACTATAGTTCCTACTGGTAGCAACAATGAACTAACAACAACAGAGGCCCACTTCGAATCAAACTATAGTTCCTACTTGTAGCAACAATGAACAAACAACAAAAGAGGCCCACTTCGAATCAAACTATAGTTCCTACTGGTAGCAACAATGAACTAACAACAACAGAGACCCGCTTGAATCAAACTGTAGTTCCTACTGGTAGCAACAATGAACTAACAACAACAGAGACCCACTTGAATCAAACTATAGTTCCTACTGGTAGCAACAATGAACTAACAACAACAGAGACCCACTTCGAATCAAACTATAGTTCCTACTGGGAGCAACAATGAACTAACAACAACAGAGGCCCACTTGAAATTAACTGTAGTTCCTACTGGGAGCAACAATGAACTAACAACAACAGAGACCCACTTGAATCAAACTGTAGTTCCTACTGGGAGCAACAATGAACTAACAACAACAGAGGCCCACTTGAATCAAACTGTAGTTACTACTGGTAGCAACAATGAACTAACTAACAACAGAGACCCACTTGAATCAAACTATAGTTCCTACTGGGAGCAACAATGAGCTAACAACAACAGAGACCCACTTGAATCAAACTATAGTTCCTACTGGTAGCAACAATGAACTAACAACAACAGAGGACCACTTCGAATCAAACTATAGTTCCTACTGGTAGCAACAATGAACTAACAACAACAGAGACCCACTTGAATCAAACTATAGTTCCTACTGGTAGCAACAATGAACTAACAACAACAGAGGCCCACTTCGAATCAAACTATAGTTCCTACTGGTAGCAACAATGAACTAACAACAACAGAGACCCACTTGAATCAAACTGTAGTTCCTACTGGGAGCAACAATGAACTAACAACAACAGAGACCCACTTGAATCAAACTGTAGTTCTTACTGGGAGCAACAATGAACTAACAACAACAGAGGCCCACTTGAATCAAACTGTAGTTCCTACTGGGAGCAACAATGAACTAACAACAACAGAGACCCACTTCGAATCAAACTGTAGTTCCTACTGGGAGCAACAATTAACTATGAACAACAGAGACCCACTTCGAATCAAACTGTAGTTCCTACTGGGAGCAACAATGAACTTAAAACAACAGAGACCCACTTGAATCAAACTATAGTTCCTACTGGTAGCAACAATGAACTAACAACAACAGAGGCCCACTTCGAATCAAACTATAGTTCCTACTGGTAGCAACAATAATCTAACAACAACAGAGGCCCACTTCGAATCAAACTGTAGTTCCTACTGGGAGCAACAATGAACTTACAACAACAGAGACCCACTTCCAATCAAACTATAGTTCCTACTGGGAGCAATAATGAACTAACAACAACAGAGACCCACTTCAATCAAACTATAGTTCCTACTGGTAGCAACAATGAACTAACAACAACAGAGACCCACTTCGAATCAAACTGTAGTTCCTACTGGGAGCAACAAAGAACTAACAACAACAGACACCCACTCGAATCAAACTGTAGTTCCTACTGGGAGCAACAATGAACTAACAACAGGGACCCACTTGAATCAAACTATAGTCCCTACTGGGAGCAACAAAGATTAACAACAACGGAGGCCCACTTCGAATCAAACTATAGTTCGTACTGGGAGCAACAATGAACTAACAACAACAGAGGCCCACTTCGAATCAAACTATAGTTCCTACTGGGAGCAACAATGAACTAACAACAGGGACCCACTTGAATCAAACTATAGTCCCTACTGGGAGCAACAAAGATTAACAACAACAGATGCCCACTTCGAATCAAACTTTAGTTCCTACTGGTAGCAGCAATGAACTAACAACAACAGAGACCCACTTGAATCAAACTGTAGTTCCTACTGGTAGCAACAATGAACTAACAACAACAGAGGCCCACTTGAATCAAACTATAGTTCCTACTGGTAGCAACAATGAACTAACATCAACAGAGACCCACTTGAATCAAACTATAGTTCCTACTGGGAGCAACAATGAACTAACAACAACAGAGACCCACTTGAATCAAACTATAGTTCCTACTGGTAGCAACAATGAACTAACAACAACAGAGACCCTATTGAATCAAACTATAGTTCCTACTGGGAGCAACAATGAACTAACAAAAACAGAGACCCACTTGAATCAAACTATAGTTCCTACTGGGAGCAACAATGAACTAACAACAACAGGGGCCCACTTGAATCAAACTATAGTTCCTACTGGTAGCAACAATGAACTTACAACAACAGAGGCCCACTTCGAATCAAACTATAGTTCCTACTGGTAGCAACAATGAACTAACAACAACAGAGGCCCACTTCGAATCAAACTGTAGTTCCTACTGGTAGCAACAATGAACTAACAACAACAGAGACCCACTTGAATCAAACTATAGTTCCTACTGGGAGCAACAATGAACTAACAAAAACAGAGACCCACTTGAATCAAACTGTAGTTCCTACTGGGAGCAACAATGAACTAACAACAACAGAGACCCACTTCGAATCATACTGTAGTTCCTACTGGGAGCAACAATGAACTAACAACAACAGAGGCCCACTTCGAATCAAACTATAGTTCCAACTGGTAGCAACAATGAACTAACAACAACAGAGGCCCACTTTGAATCAAACTGTATTTCCTACTGGTAGCAACAATGAACTAACAACAACAGAGACCCACTTCAAATCAAACTGTAGTTCCTACTGGGAGCAACAATGAACTAACAACAACAGAGACCCACTTCGAATCAAATGATAGTTCCTACTGGGAGCAACAATGAACTAACAACAACAGAGGCCCACTTGAATCAAACTATAGTTCCTACTGGGAGCAACAATAAACTAACAACAACAGAGGCCCACTTCGAATCATACTGTAGTTCCTACTGGGAGCAACAATGAACTAACAACAACAGAGGCCCACTTCGAATCAAACTATAGTTCCTACTGGTAGCAACAATGAACTAACAACAACAGAGGCCCACTTTGAATCAAACTGTAGTTCCTACTGGTAGCAACAATGAATTAACATCAACAGAGGCCCACTTCGATTCAAACGGTAGTTCCTACTGGTAGCAACAATAAACTAACAACAACAGAGACCCACTTGAATCAAACTATAGTTCCTACTGGTAGTAACAATGAACTAACAACAACAACAGAGACCCACTTCGAATCAAACTATAGTTCCTACTGGTAGCAACAATGAACTAACAACAACAGAGACCCACTTGAATCAAACTATAGTGTCTACTGGGAGCAACAAGGAACTAACAACATCAGAGACCCACTTTGAATCAAACTATAGTTCTTACTGGTAGCAACAATGAACTAACAACAACAGAGACCCATTTGAATCAAACTGTAGTTCCTACTGGTAGCAACAATGAACTAGCAACAACAGAGGCCCACTTGAATCAAAATGTAGTTCCTACTGGGAGCAACAATGAACTAACAACAACAGAGACCCACTTGAATCAACCTATAGTTCCTACTGGTAGCAACAATGAACTAACAACAACAGAGGCCCACTTCGAATCAAACTATAGTTCCTACTTGTAGCAACAATGAACAAACACCAACAGAGGCCCACTTGAATCAAACTATAGTTCCTACTGGTAGCAACAATGAACTAACAACAACAGAGACCCGCTTGAATCAAACTGTAGTTCCTACTGGTAGCAACAATGAACTAACAACAACAGAGGCCCACTTCGATTCAAACTGTAGTTCCTACTGGTAGCAACAAAGAAATAACAACAACAGAGACCCACTTGAATCAAACTATAGTTCCTACTGGGTGGCAACAATGAACTAACAACAACAGAGACCCACTTGAATCAAACTATAGTGTCTACTGGGAGCAACAATGAACTAACAACAACAGAGACCCACTTTGAATCAAACTATAGTTCCTACTGGTAGCAACAATGAACTAACAACAACAGAGATCCACTTGAATCAAACTGTAGTTCCTACTGGTAGCAACAATGAACTAACAACAAAAGAGGCCCACTTGAATCAAACTGTAGTTCCTACTGGGAGCAACAATGAACTAACAACAACAGAGACCCACTTGAATCAAACTATAGTTCCTACTGGGAGCAACAATGAACTAACAACAACAGAGACCCACTTGAATCAAACTATATTTCCTACTGGTAGCAACAATGAACTAACAACAACAGAGACCCACATCGAATCAAACAGTAGTTCCTACTGGGAGCAACAATGAACTAACAACAACAGAGGCCCACTTGAAATTAACTATAGTTCCTACTGGGAGCAACAATGAACTAACAACAACAGAGACCCACTTGAATCAAACTATAGTGTCTACTGGGAGCAACAATGAACTAACAACAACAGAGACCCACTTTGAATCAAACTATAGTTCCTACTGGTAGCAACAATGAACTAACAACAACAGAGATCCACTTGAATCAAACTGTAGTTCCTACTGGTAGCAACAATGAACTAACAACAAAAGAGGCCCACTTGAATCAAACTGTAGTTCCTACTGGGAGCAACAATGAACTAACAACAACAGAGACCCACTTGAATCAAACTATAGTTCCTACTGGGAGCAACAATGAACTAACAACAACAGAGACCCACTTGAATCAAACTATATTTCCTACTGGTAGCAACAATGAACTAACAACAACAGAGACCCACATCGAATCAAACAGTAGTTCCTACTGGGAGCAACAATGAACTAACAACAACAGAGGCCCACTTGAAATTAACTATAGTTCCTACTGGGAGCAACAATGAACTAACAACAACAGAGACCCACTTGAATCAAACTGTAGTTCCTACTGGGAGCAACAATGAACTAACAACAACAGAGGCCCACTTGAATCAAACTGTAGTTCCTACTGGGAGCAACAATGAACTAACTAACAACAGAGACCCACTTGAATCAAACTATAGTTTCTACTGGGAGCAACAATGAACTAACAACAACAGAGACCCACTTGAATCAAACTATAGTTCCCACTGGTAGCAACAATGAACCAACAACAACAGAGGACCACTTCGAATCAAACTATAGTTCCTACTGGTAGCAACAATGAACTAACAACAACAGAGACCCACTTGAATCAAACTATAGTTCCTACTGGGAGCAACAATAAACTAACAACAACAGAGGCCCACTTGAATCAAAATGTAGTTCCTACTGGGAGCAACAATGAACTAACAACAACAGAGACCCACTTGAATCAAACTATAGTTCCTACTGGTAGCAACAATGAACTAACAACAACAGAGGCCCACTTCGAATCAAACTATAGTTCCTACTGGTAGCAACAATGAACTTACAACAACAGAGGCCCACTTGAATCAAACTATAGTTCCTACTGGTAGCAACAATGAACTAACATTAACAGAGGCCCACTTCGAATCAAACTGTAGTTCCTACTGGGAGCAACAATGAGCTAACAACAACAGAGGCCCACTTCGAATCAAACTATAGTTCCTACTGGGAGCAACAATGAACTAACAACAACAGAGGCCCACTTCGAATCAAACTATAGTTCCTACTGGGAGCAACAATGAACTAACAACAGAGACCCACTTGAATCAAACTATAGTTCCTACTAGGAGCATCAATGAACTAACAACAGAGACCCACTTGAATCAAAATATAGTTCCTACTTGGAGCAACAAAGATTAACAACAACAGAGACCCACTTCGAATCAAACTGTAGTTCCTACTGGGAGCAACAAAGATTAACAACAACAGATGCCCACTTCGAATCAAACTATAGTTCCTACTGGTAGCAACAATGAACTAACAACAACAGAGACTCACTTGAATCAAACTGTAGTTCCTACTGGGAGCAACAATGAACTAACAACAACAGAGACCCGCTTCGAATCAAACTATAGTTCCTACTGGTAGCAACAATGAACTGACAACAACAGAGACCCACTTGAATCAAACTATAGTTCCTACTGGGAGCAACAATGAACTAACAGCAACAGAGACCCACTTGAATCAAACTATAGTTCCTACTGGTAGCAACAATGAACTAACAACAACAGAGGCCCACTTCGAATCATACTGTAGTTCCTACTGGGAGCAACAATGAACTAACAACAACAGAGGCCCACTTCGAATCAAACTATAGTTCCTACTGGTAGCAACAATGAACTAACAACAACAGAGGCCCACTTCGATTCAAACTGTAGTTCCTACTGGTAGCAACAATGAACTAACAACAACAGAGACCCACTTGAATCAAACTATAGTTCCTACTGGTAGCAACAATGAACTAACAACAACAACAGAGACCCACTTCGAATCAAACTATAGTTCCTACTGGTAGCAACAATGAACTAACAACAACAGAGACCCACTTGAATCAAACTATAGTGTCTACTGGGAGCAACAATGAACTAACAACAGCAGAGACCCACTTTGACTCAAACTATAGTTCCTACTGGTAGCAACAATGAACTAACAACAACAGAGACCCACTTGAATCAAACTGTAGTTCCTACTGTTAGCAACAATGAACTAACAACAACAGAGGCCCACTTGAATCAAACTGTAGTTCCTACTGAGAGCAACAATGAACTAACAACAAAAGAGACCCACTTGAATCAAACTATAGTTCTTACTGGGAGCAACAATGAACTAACAACAACAGAGACCCACTTGAATCAAACTATAGTTCCTACTGGTAGCAACAATGAACTAACAACAACAGAGGCCCACTTCGAATCAAACTATAGTTCCTATTTGTAGCAACAATGAACAAACAACAACAGAGGCCCACTTCGAATCAAACTATAGTTCCTACTGGTAGCAACAATGAACTAACAACAACAGAGACCCGCTTGAATCAAACTGTAGTTCCTACTGGTAGCAACAATGAACTAACAACAACAGAGACCCACTTGAATCAAACTATAGTTCCTACTGGTAGCAACAATGAACTAACAACAACAGAGACCCACTTCGAATCAAACTATAGTTCCTACTGGGAGCAACAATGAACTAACAACAACAGAGGCCCACTTGAAATTAACTATAGTTCCTACTGGGAGCAACAATGAACTAACAACAACAGAGACCCACTTGAATCAAACTGTAGTTCCTACTGGGAGCAACAATGAACTAACAACAACAGAGGCCCACTTGAATCAAACTGTAGTTCCTACTGGGAGCAACAATGAACTAACTAACAACAGTGACCCACTTGAATCAAACTATAGTTCCTACTGGGAGCAACAATGAACTAACAACAACAGAGACCCACTTGAATCAAACTATAGTTCCTACTGGTAGCAACAATGAACTAACAACAACAGAGGACCACTTCGAATCAAACTATAGTTCCTACTGGTAGCAACAATGAACTAACAACAACAGAGACCCACTTGAATCAAACTATAGTTCCTACTGGTAGCAACAATGAACTAACAACAACAGAGGCCCACTTCGAATCAAACTATAGTTCCTACTGGTAGCAACAATGAACTAACAACAACAGAGACCCACTTGAATCAAACTGTAGTTCCTACTGGGAGCAACAATGAACTAACAACAACAGAGACCCACTTGAATCAAACTGTAGTTCCTACTGGGAGCAACAATGAACTAACAACAACAGAGGCCCACTTGAATCAAACTGTAGTTCCTACTGGGAGCAACAATGAACTAACAACAACAGAGACCCACTTGAATCAAACTATAGTTCCTACTGGGAGCAACAATGAACTAACAACAACAGAGACCCACTCGAATCAAACTATAGTTCCTACTGGGAGCAACAATGAACTAAAAACAACAGAGACCCACTTGAATCAAACTATAGTTCCTACTGGTAGCAACAATGAACTAACAACAACAGAGGCCCACTTGAATCAAACTACAGTTCCTACTGGTAGCAACAATGAACTAACAACAACAGAGGCCCACTTGAATCAAACTATAGTTCCTACTGGTAGCAACAATGAACTAACAACAACAGAGACCCACTTGAATCAAACTGTAGTTCCTACTGGTAGCAACAATGAACTAACAACAACAGAGACCCACTTGAATCAAACTATAGTTCCTACTGGTAGCAACAATGAACTAACAACAACAGAGACCCACTTGAATCAAACTGTAGTTCCTACTGGGAGCAACAATGAACTCACAACAACAGAGGCCCACTTGAATCAAACTGTAGTCCCTACTGGGAGCAACAATGAACTAACAACAACAGAGGCCCACTTGAATCAAACAATAGTTCCTACTGGTAGCAACAATAATCTGACAACAACAGAGACCCACTTGAATCAAACTATAGTTCCTACTGGTAGCAACAATGAACTGACAACAACAGAGACCCACTTGAATCAAACTGTAGTTCCTACTGGTAGCAACAATGAACTAACAACAACAGAGGTCAACTTCGAATCAAACTATAGTTCCTACTGGTAGCAACAATGAACTAACAACAACAGAGACCCACTTGAATCAAACTATAGTTCCTACTGGTAGCAACAATGAACTAACAACAACAGAGACCCACTTGAATCAAACTGTAGTTCCTACTGGGAGCAACAATGAACTAACAACAACAGAGGCCCACTTTGAATCAAACTACAGTTCCTACTGGTAGCAACAATGAACTAACAACAACAGAGACCCACTTGAATCAACTTGTAGTTCCTACTGGGAGCAACAATGAACTAACAACAACAGAGGCCCACTTGAATCAAACTGTAGTTCCTATTGGAAGCAACAATGAACTAACAACAACAGAGACCCACTTGAATCAAACTATAGTTCCTACTGGTAGCAACAATGAACTAACAACAACAGAGGCCCACTTCGAATCAAACTATAGTTCCTACTGGTAGCAACAATGAACTAACAACAACAGAGGCCCACTTGAATCAAACTATAGTTCCTACTGGTAGCAACAATGAACTAACAACAACAGAGGCCCACTTCGAATCAAACTGTAGTTCCTACTGGGGGCAACAATGAGCTAACAACAACAGAGGCCCACTTCGAATCAAACTATAGTTCCTACTGGGAGCAACAATGAACTAACAACAACAGAGGCCCACTTCGAAACAAACTATAGTTCCTACTGGGAGCAACAATGAACTAACAACAGAGACCCACTTGAATCAAACTATAGTTCCTACTGGTAGCAACAATGAACTAACAACAACAACAGAGACCCACTTGAATCAAACTGTAGTTCCTACTGGGAGCAACAATGAACTAACAACAACAGAGACCCACTTGAATCAAACTGTAGTTCCTACTGGTAGCAACAATGAATTAACAACAACAGAGGCCCACTGGAATCAAACTGTAGTTCCTACTGGGAGCAACAATGAACTAACAACAACAGAGACCCACTTGAATCAAACTATAGTTCCTACTGGTAGCAACAATGAAATAACAACAACAGAGGCCCACTTCGAATCAAACTATAGTTCCTACTGGTAGCAACAATGAACTAACAACAACAGAGGCCCACTTGAATCAAACTATAGTTCCTACTGGTAGCAACAATGAACTAACAACAACAGAGGCCCACTTCGAATCAAACTGTAGTTCCTGCTTGGAGCAACAATGAACTAACAACAACAGAGACCCACTTGAATCAAACTATAGTTCGTACTGGGAACAACAATGAACTAACAACACTAGAGACCCACTTCGAATCAAACTGTAGTTCCTACTGGGAGCAACAATGAACTAACAACAACAGAGACCCACTTGAATCAAACTATAGTTTCTACTGGAAGCAACAATGAACTAACAACAACAGAGGCCCACTTCCAATCAAACTATAGTTCCTACTG
>CAXHUL010000723.1:94018-146977 GCA_964019695.1 Loripinus fragilis
ACACGGCCAAGGGGTACACTGTTATTGTGATTTTAGGCCACAGACCTGTAAGTGTAAAAAGGGCACTGATTGGCTCAAAAGGTGGGTGGAAGCTCAGCACAATATTTTTAAGTTGTAAGGTGTTTCATGATTGGTCAATAATGAAACTGGGAAATATATTGTATTTATTAGACGGGTATATCTTTGCTGTACTTTTTAAACATCATCTCATTGCTTTTGTTGAATAAGTTTACTGGTGTGGCTTAGAAAAAAGGACCTTGCATTTTGGTATTTTTTTTCAATGAAAATTTTCTCTCATGTAGGGTGCCCACCTTCAGGGGCCAAAAAGTGGTAAAACATGGTGGTCACCATGGTATCTCATATATGTTTATTGGTTGAACTAGGTCCAATCTGTAATTCTATGGCAGCCTCATTGTGCTTGAAGAGTTGTGAGGACCACAGCTTACTTAAAAGATATAATGGAGGTCTATGGAAAAACATTTACAGGTCTGGGCCCTAATGAAGAACATCAGGCCTGTTTTGTTGGATACCTTGGCTGCTATGCATGTGACCTGTAATATGTTTTTTAGCATTGTTTTGATTTCATTGAGTCCTATAATGATTTCAGCTTCAAAAATGCTATCTTTTTAAGACAAAAATCATTAAGACTGCAGGAAAAGAGCCTTATTAGTTGGTAGGGGTGATGGCTGGCTCAATTTTCACTACATATTGGGCTGGGAAGCATGTGAGTTCCACTGCTGCACTATGAGGCTCTACTGGCGGCATCATTTCATTTATCAAACTTATATCCTATACATTTGTATTTTTCATTGTTATGCTGAAGCATTTTTGAGTATGTCTTCTTGTAATTGACAAAATATGGTAAAAATGGCCCTTCGCAAGTTTCCGTAGACGGCAGTAGTGGTCACTTGAATGAGTTAAATGCAGCAACTTTGATGAAAAGTATTACAAGTGGTAAATCCACATTTGCATGCTCATTTATTGTCATTTGCCTTAGTTGAACTTGGAGATAGCACAGGAGACTGTCACATGACCCAATATGACCTTGACCTTTGAAAAATGGACCTTTCCATTGAGCAACAGTGAAGAACAACTTGGAAACCTGTCTGAAGTTGCTGTGTCCATTTTGTTTATTAATCCACCTGGGCCCTTTTGGTTGATTTGCTGTGCCAAATTGACCCTAGACCTTATTGATGACCATGACCTTTATAAGAGGAGCGATTTCAGATGCATATATGTATGTGTATTAGTTCGTTTTAATCTTTACTATTCGATCCGGCAATATAAATGACACTTTGAAAAAAATGGCATTATGAAACTTCTTCAACATAGCAATTCACATGCATGATTTTAGCAAATTTATAGCCTGCCATTTATAAAATGAGTATTTTGGGCTAGTAATTTTAAAATTTTGTCAATAATTTGGTGCTTTTCTCTGACCATTTTACCTCATTTGAGACAAATAGGTCATAAATAGTAGAATGGGTACCTTTTTGGCCAAAAAATTGCAAAGTGACATTGACCTTTGACCTCTATGACCTTGATATCTCCCTTTCACTGACCTTGACCTTGCAGCATCCTGGCTGAAGTAGTTTTATTCTCCCGCTAGGCCTTCGGTAAAATGTAAGTATTCCAAATGCCATGCCGGTGAGCATAGTCCCTCTGCATGGAAAGAAGCTTTGCTCTTCCCCACCTCTGACTGTTACATAATATTAGCTTTTTTCATCTAAATGAGCAGAAATTGCTCTATTTTTGTACAAATGAAGTTTTTAAGTGATTAGAAGTTGATTTTATGTATAAAGAAAGGCTTCTATGCCCCATAGCTAGGAGCATGTAATTTTTGCCTTGTCAATGGGGGTGGGTGGGGTAACTCCACATTAGACTAATGATGGTAAAGCACATGCATCTTCTTGGTATAGTTTATTGTAAAGTGATGTTTTAAGCTTATATGAGAGAAGTTTGAGGCATTTCTGATATATAATAATAGAGATATAAGAAAATTAATATGTTCACTTTCCCTTTTTCATTATTTTGCTATACAATGATTCTTCTAGTAACATATGTAGGGGATAGGGCTGTTTAAAGGGTTCCCAAGAATAACTTTGGAGTATATGATGCAAACAAACAATATAAATGTGCTTTAAAATGTTTAATGGTTTAAATTAAATGGTTTTGATGGTCTTTTATCTAAAATGGGTTATGTCTTTAGGTCACAGACCTGTAAATGTAAAAAGGGCACTGATTGGCTCAAAAGGTGGGTGGAAGCTCAGCACAATATTTTTAAGTTGTAAGGTGTTTCATGATTGGTCAATAATGAAACTGGAAAATATATTGTATTTATTAGACGGGTATATCTTTGCTGTACTTTTTAAACATCATCTCATTGCTTTTGTTGAATAAGTTTACTGGTGTGGCTTAGAAAAAAGGACCTTGCATTTTGGTATTTTTTTTCAATGAAAATTTTCTCTCATGTAGGGTGCCCACCTTCAGGGGCCAAAAAGTGGTAAAACATGGTGGTCACCATGGTATCTCATATATGTTTATTGGTTGAACTAGGTCCAATCTGTAATTCTATGGCAGCCTCATTGTGCTTGAAGAGTTGTGAGGACCACAGCTTACTTAAAAGATATAATGGAGGTCTATGGAAAAACATTTACAGGTCTGGGCCCTAATGAAGAACATCAGGCCTGTTTTGTTGGATACCTTGGCTGCTATGCATGTGACCTGTAATATGTTTTTTAGCATTGTTTTGATTTCATTGAGTCCTATAATGATTTCAGCTTCAAAAATGCTATCTTTTTAAGACAAAAATCATTAAGACTGCAGGAAAAGAGCCTTATTAGTTGGTAGGGGTGATGGCTGGCTCAATTTTCACTACATATTGGGCTGGGAAGCATGTGAGTTCCACTGCTGCACTATGAGGCTCTACTGGCGGCATCATTTCATTTATCAAACTTATATCCTATACATTTGTATTTTTCATTGTTATGCTGAAGCATTTTTGAGTATGTCTTCTTGTAATTGACAAAATATGGTAAAAATGGCCCTTCGCAAGTTTCCGTAGACGGCAGTAGTGGTCACTTGAATGAGTTAAATGCAGCAACTTTGATGAAAAGTATTACAAGTGGTAAATCCACATTTGCATGCTCATTTATTGTCATTTGCCTTAGTTGAACTTGGAGATAGCACAGGAGACTGTCACATGACCCAATATGACCTTGACCTTTGAAAAATGGACCTTTCCATTGAGCAACAGTGAAGAACAACTTGGAAACCTGTCTGAAGTTGCTGTGTCCATTTTGTTTATTAATCCACCTGGGCCCTTTTGGTTGATTTGCTGTGCCAAATTGACCCTAGACCTTATTGATGACCATGACCTTTATAAGAGGAGCGATTTCAGATGCATATATGTATGTGTATTAGTTCGTTTTAATCTTTACTATTCGATCCGGCAATATAAATGACACTTTGAAAAAAATGGCATTATGAAACTTCTTCAACATAGCAATTCACATGCATGATTTTAGCAAATTTATAGCCTGCCATTTATAAAATGAGTATTTTGGGCTAGTAATTTTAAAATTTTGTCAATAATTTGGTGCTTTTCTCTGACCATTTTACCTCATTTGAGACAAATAGGTCATAAATAGTAGAATGGGTACCTTTTTGGCCAAAAAATTGCAAAGTGACATTGACCTTTGACCTCTATGACCTTGATATCTCCCTTTCACTGACCTTGACCTTGCAGCATCCTGGCTGAAGTAGTTTTATTCTCCCGCTAGGCCTTCGGTAAAATGTAAGTATTCCAAATGCCATGCCGGTGAGCATAGTCCCTCTGCATGGAAAGAAGCTTTGCTCTTCCCCACCTCTGACTGTTACATAATATTAGCTTTTTTCATCTAAATGAGCAGAAATTGCTCTATTTTTGTACAAATGAAGTTTTTAAGTGATTAGAAGTTGATTTTATGTATAAAGAAAGGCTTCTATGCCACATAGCTAGGAGCATGTAATTTTTGCCTTGTCAATGGGGGTGGGTGGGGTAACTCCACATTAGACTAATGATGGTAAAGCACATGCATCTTCTTGGTATAGTTTATTGTAAAGTGATGTTTTAAGCTTATATGAGAGAAGTTTGAGGCATTTCTGATATATAATAATAGAGATATAAGAAAATTAATATGTTCACTTTCCCTTTTTCATTATTTTGCTATACAATGATCCTTCTAGTAACATATGTAGGGGATAGGGCTGTTTAAAGGGTTCCCAAGAATAACTTTGGAGTATATGATGCAAACAAACAATATAAATGTGCTTTAAAATGTTTAATGGTTTAAATTAAATGGTTTTGATGGTCTTTTATCTAAAATGGGTTATGTCTTTAGGTCACAGACCTGTAAATGTAAAAAGGGCACTGATTGGCTCAAAAGGTGGGTGGAAGCTCAGCACAATATTTTTAAGTTGTAAGGTGTTTCATGATTGGTCAATAATGAAACTGGGAAATATATTGTATTTATTAGACGGGTATATCTTTGCTGTACTTTTTAAACATCATCTCATTGCTTTTGTTGAATAAGTTTACTGGTGTGGCTTAGAAAAAAGGACCTTGCATTTTGGTATTTTTTTTCAATGAAAATTTTCTCTCATGTAGGGTGCCCACCTTCAGGGGCCAAAAAGTGGTAAAACATGGTGGTCACCATGGTATCTCATATATGTTTATTGGTTGAACTAGGTCCAATCTGTAATTCTATGGCAGCCTCATTGTGCTTGAAGAGTTGTGAGGACCACAGCTTACTTAAAAGATATAATGGAGGTCTATGGAAAAACATTTACAGGTCTGGGCCCTAATGAAGAACATCAGGCCTGTTTTGTTGGATACCTTGGCTGCTATGCATGTGACCTGTAATATGTTTTTTAGCATTGTTTTGATTTCATTGAGTCCTATAATGATATCAGCTTCAAAAATGCTATCTTTTTAAGACAAAAATCATTAAGACTGCAGGAAAAGAGCCTTATTAGTTGGTAGGGGTGATGGCTGGCTCAATTTTCACTACATATTGGGCTGGGAAGCATGTGAGTTCCACTGCTGCACTATGAGGCTCTACTGGCGGCATCATTTCATTTATCAAACTTATATCCTATACATTTGTATTTTTCATTGTTATGCTGAAGCATTTTTGAGTATGTCTTCTTGTAATTGACAAAATATGGTAAAAATGGCCCTTCGCAAGTTTCCGTAGACGGCAGTAGTGGTCACTTGAATGAGTTAAATGCAGCAACTTTGATGAAAAGTATTACAAGTGGTAAATCCACATTTGCATGCTCATTTATTGTCATTTGCCTTAGTTGAACTTGGAGATAGCACAGGAGACTGTCACATGACCCAATATGACCTTGACCTTTGAAAAATGGACCTTTCCATTGAGCAACAGTGAAGAACAACTTGGAAACCTGTCTGAAGTTGCTGTGTCCATTTTGTTTATTAATCCACCTGGGCCCTTTTGGTTGATTTGCTGTGCCAAATTGACCCTAGACCTTATTGATGACCATGACCTTTATAAGAGGAGCGATTTCAGATGCATATATGTATGTGTATTAGTTCGTTTTAATCTTTACTATTCGATCCGGCAATATAAATGACACTTTGAAAAAAATGGCATTATGAAACTTCTTCAACATAGCAATTCACATGCATGATTTTAGCAAATTTATAGCCTGCCATTTATAAAATGAGTATTTTGGGCTAGTAATTTTAAAATTTTGTCAATAATTTGGTGCTTTTCTCTGACCATTTTACCTCATTTGAGACAAATAGGTCATAAATAGTAGAATGGGTACCTTTTTGGCCAAAAAATTGCAAAGTGACATTGACCTTTGACCTCTATGACCTTGATATCTCCCTTTCACTGACCTTGACCTTGCAGCATCCTGGCTGAAGTAGTTTTATTCTCCCGCTAGGCCTTCGGTAAAATGTAAGTATTCCAAATGCCATGCCGGTGAGCATAGTCCCTCTGCATGGAAAGAAGCTTTGCTCTTCCCCACCTCTGACTGTTACATAATATTAGCTTTTTTCATCTAAATGAGCAGAAATTGCTCTATTTTTGTACAAATGAAGTTTTTAAGTGATTAGAAGTTGATTTTATGTATAAAGAAAGGCTTCTATGCCCCATAGCTAGGAGCATGTAATTTTTGCCTTGTCAATGGGGGTGGGTGGGGTAACTCCACATTAGACTAATGATGGTAAAGCACATGCATCTTCTTGGTATAGTTTATTGTAAAGTGATGTTTTAAGCTTATATGAGAGAAGTTTGAGGCATTTCTGCTATATAATAATAGAGATATAAGAAAATTAATATGTTCACTTTCCCTTTTTCATTATTTTGCTATACAATGATTCTTCTAGTAACATATGTAGGGGATAGGGCTGTTTAAAGGGTTCCCAAGAATAACTTTGGAGTATATGATGCAAACAAACAATATAAATGTGCTTTAAAATGTTTAATGGTTTAAATTAAATGGTTTTGATGGTCTTTTATCTAAAATGGGTTATGTCTTTAGGTCACAGACCTGTAAATGTAAAAAGGGCACTGATTGGCTCAAAAGGTGGGTGGAAGCTCAGCACAATATTTTTAAGTTGTAAGGTGTTTCATGATTGGTCAATAATGAAACTGGGAAATATATTGTATTTATTAGACGGGTATATCTTTGCTGTACTTTTTAAACATCATCTCATTGCTTTTGTTGAATAAGTTTACTGGTGTGGCTTAGAAAAAAGGACCTTGCATTTTGGTATTTTTTTTCAATGAAAATTTTCTCTCATGTAGGGTGCCCACCTTCAGGGGCCAAAAAGTGGTAAAACATGGTGGTCACCATGGTATCTCATATATGTTTATTGGTTGAACTAGGTCCAATCTGTAATTCTATGGCAGCCTCATTGTGCTTGAAGAGTTGTGAGGACCACAGCTTACTTAAAAGATATAATGGAGGTCTATGGAAAAACATTTACAGGTCTGGGCCCTAATGAAGAACATCAGGCCTGTTTTGTTGGATACCTTGGCTGCTATGCATGTGACCTGTAATATGTTTTTTAGCATTGTTTTGATTTCATTGAGTCCTATAATGATTTCAGCTTCAAAAATGCTATCTTTTTAAGACAAAAATCATTAAGACTGCAGGAAAAGAGCCTTATTAGTTGGTAGGGGTGATGGCTGGCTCAATTTTCACTACATATTGGGCTGGGAAGCATGTGAGTTCCACTGCTGCACTATGAGGCTCTACTGGCGGCATCATTTCATTTATCAAACTTATATCCTATACATTTGTATTTTTCATTGTTATGCTGAAGCATTTTTGAGTATGTCTTCTTGTAATTGACAAAATATGGTAAAAATGGCCCTTCGCAAGTTTCCGTAGACGGCAGTAGTGGTCACTTGAATGAGTTAAATGCAGCAACTTTGATGAAAAGTATTACAAGTGGTAAATCCACATTTGCATGCTCATTTATTGTCATTTGCCTTAGTTGAACTTGGAGATAGCACAGGAGACTGTCACATGACCCAATATGACCTTGACCTTTGAAAAATGGACCTTTCCATTGAGCAACAGTGAAGAACAACTTGGAAACCTGTCTGAAGTTGCTGTGTCCATTTTGTTTATTAATCCACCTGGGCCCTTTTGGTTGATTTGCTGTGCCAAATTGACCCTAGACCTTATTGATGACCATGACCTTTATAAGAGGAGCGATTTCAGATGCATATATGTATGTGTATTAGTTCGTTTTAATCTTTACTATTCGATCCGGCAATATAAATGACACTTTGAAAAAAATGGCATTATGAAACTTCTTCAACATAGCAATTCACATGCATGATTTTAGCAAATTTATAGCCTGCCATTTATAAAATGAGTATTTTGGGCTAGTAATTTTAAAATTTTGTCAATAATTTGGTGCTTTTCTCTGACCATTTTACCTCATTTGAGACAAATAGGTCATAAATAGTAGAATGGGTACCTTTTTGGCCAAAAAATTGCAAAGTGACATTGACCTTTGACCTCTATGACCTTGATATCTCCCTTTCACTGACCTTGACCTTGCAGCATCCTGGCTGAAGTAGTTTTATTCTCCCGCTAGGCCTTCGGTAAAATGTAAGTATTCCAAATGCCATGCCGGTGAGCATAGTCCCTCTGCATGGAAAGAAGCTTTGCTCTTCCCCACCTCTGACTGTTACATAATATTAGCTTTTTTCATCTAAATGAGCAGAAATTGCTCTATTTTTGTACAAATGAAGTTTTTAAGTGATTAGAAGTTGATTTTATGTATAAAGAAAGGCTTCTATGCCCCATAGCTAGGAGCATGTAATTTTTGCCTTGTCAATGGGGGTGGGTGGGGTAACTCCACATTAGACTAATGATGGTAAAGCACATGCATCTTCTTGGTATAGTTTATTGTAAAGTGATGTTTTAAGCTTATATGAGAGAAGTTTGAGGCATTTCTGATATATAATAATAGAGATATAAGAAAATTAATATGTTCACTTTCCCTTTTTCATTATTTTGCTATACAATGATTCTTCTAGTAACATATGTAGGGGATAGGGCTGTTTAAAGGGTTCCCAAGAATAACTTTGGAGTATATGATGCAAACAAACAATATAAATGTGCTTTAAAATGTTTAATGGTTTAAATTAAATGGTTTTGATGGTCTTTTATCTAAAATGGGTTATGTCTTTAGGTCACAGACCTGTAAATGTAAAAAGGGCACTGATTGGCTCAAAAGGTGGGTGGAAGCTCAGCACAATATTTTTAAGTTGTAAGGTGTTTCATGATTGGTCAATAATGAAACTGGGAAATATATTGTATTTATTAGACGGGTATATCTTTGCTGTACTTTTTAAACATCATCTCATTGCTTTTGTTGAATAAGTTTACTGGTGTGGCTTAGAAAAAAGGACCTTGCATTTTGGTATTTTTTTTCAATGAAAATTTTCTCTCATGTAGGGTGCCCACCTTCAGGGGCCAAAAAGTGGTAAAACATGGTGGTCACCATGGTATCTCATATATGTTTATTGGTTGAACTAGGTCCAATCTGTAATTCTATGGCAGCCTCATTGTGCTTGAAGAGTTGTGAGGACCACAGCTTACTTAAAAGATATAATGGAGGTCTATGGAAAAACATTTACAGGTCTGGGCCCTAATGAAGAACATCAGGCCTGTTTTGTTGGATACCTTGGCTGCTATGCATGTGACCTGTAATATGTTTTTTAGCATTGTTTTGATTTCATTGAGTCCTATAATGATTTCAGCTTCAAAAATGCTATCTTTTTAAGACAAAAATCATTAAGACTGCAGGAAAAGAGCCTTATTAGTTGGTAGGGGTGATGGCTGGCTCAATTTTCACTACATATTGGGCTGGGAAGCATGTGAGTTCCACTGCTGCACTATGAGGCTCTACTGGCGGCATCATTTCATTTATCAAACTTATATCCTATACATTTGTATTTTTCATTGTTATGCTGAAGCATTTTTGAGTATGTCTTCTTGTAATTGACAAAATATGGTAAAAATGGCCCTTCGCAAGTTTCCGTAGACGGCAGTAGTGGTCACTTGAATGAGTTAAATGCAGCAACTTTGATGAAAAGTATTACAAGTGGTAAATCCACATTTGCATGCTCATTTATTGTCATTTGCCTTAGTTGAACTTGGAGATAGCACAGGAGACTGTCACATGACCCAATATGACCTTGACCTTTGAAAAATGGACCTTTCCATTGAGCAACAGTGAAGAACAACTTGGAAACCTGTCTGAAGTTGCTGTGTCCATTTTGTTTATTAATCCACCTGGGCCCTTTTGGTTGATTTGCTGTGCCAAATTGACCCTAGACCTTATTGATGACCATGACCTTTATAAGAGGAGCGATTTCAGATGCATATATGTATGTGTATTAGTTCGTTTTAATCTTTACTATTCGATCCGGCAATATAAATGACACTTTGAAAAAAATGGCATTATGAAACTTCTTCAACATAGCAATTCACATGCATGATTTTAGCAAATTTATAGCCTGCCATTTATAAAATGAGTATTTTGGGCTAGTAATTTTAAAATTTTGTCAATAATTTGGTGCTTTTCTCTGACCATTTTACCTCATTTGAGACAAATAGGTCATAAATAGTAGAATGGGTACCTTTTTGGCCAAAAAATTGCAAAGTGACATTGACCTTTGACCTCTATGACCTTGATATCTCCCTTTCACTGACCTTGACCTTGCAGCATCCTGGCTGAAGTAGTTTTATTCTCCCGCTAGGCCTTCGGTAAAATGTAAGTATTCCAAATGCCATGCCGGTGAGCATAGTCCCTCTGCATGGAAAGAAGCTTTGCTCTTCCCCACCTCTGACTGTTACATAATATTAGCTTTTTTCATCTAAATGAGCAGAAATTGCTCTATTTTTGTACAAATGAAGTTTTTAAGTGATTAGAAGTTGATTTTATGTATAAAGAAAGGCTTCTATGCCCCATAGCTAGGAGCATGTAATTTTTGCCTTGTCAATGGGGGTGGGTGGGGTAACTCCACATTAGACTAATGATGGTAAAGCACATGCATCTTCTTGGTATAGTTTATTGTAAAGTGATGTTTTAAGCTTATATGAGAGAAGTTTGAGGCATTTCTGATATATAATAATAGAGATATAAGAAAATTAATATGTTCACTTTCCCTTTTTCATTATTTTGCTATACAATGATTCTTCTAGTAACATATGTAGGGGATAGGGCTGTTTAAAGGGTTCCCAAGAATAACTTTGGAGTATATGATGCAAACAAACAATATAAATGTGCTTTAAAATGTTTAATGGTTTAAATTAAATGGTTTTGATGGTCTTTTATCTAAAATGGGTTATGTCTTTAGGTCACAGACCTGTAAATGTAAAAAGGGCACTGATTGGCTCAAAAGGTGGGTGGAAGCTCAGCACAATATTTTTAAGTTGTAAGGTGTTTCATGATTGGTCAATAATGAAACTGGAAAATATATTGTATTTATTAGACGGGTATATCTTTGCTGTACTTTTTAAACATCATCTCATTGCTTTTGTTGAATAAGTTTACTGGTGTGGCTTAGAAAAAAGGACCTTGCATTTTGGTATTTTTTTTCAATGAAAATTTTCTCTCATGTAGGGTGCCCACCTTCAGGGGCCAAAAAGTGGTAAAACATGGTGGTCACCATGGTATCTCATATATGTTTATTGGTTGAACTAGGTCCAATCTGTAATTCTATGGCAGCCTCATTGTGCTTGAAGAGTTGTGAGGACCACAGCTTACTTAAAAGATATAATGGAGGTCTATGGAAAAACATTTACAGGTCTGGGCCCTAATGAAGAACATCAGGCCTGTTTTGTTGGATACCTTGGCTGCTATGCATGTGACCTGTAATATGTTTTTTAGCATTGTTTTGATTTCATTGAGTCCTATAATGATTTCAGCTTCAAAAATGCTATCTTTTTAAGACAAAAATCATTAAGACTGCAGGAAAAGAGCCTTATTAGTTGGTAGGGGTGATGGCTGGCTCAATTTTCACTACATATTGGGCTGGGAAGCATGTGAGTTCCACTGCTGCACTATGAGGCTCTACTGGCGGCATCATTTCATTTATCAAACTTATATCCTATACATTTGTATTTTTCATTGTTATGCTGAAGCATTTTTGAGTATGTCTTCTTGTAATTGACAAAATATGGTAAAAATGGCCCTTCGCAAGTTTCCGTAGACGGCAGTAGTGGTCACTTGAATGAGTTAAATGCAGCAACTTTGATGAAAAGTATTACAAGTGGTAAATCCACATTTGCATGCTCATTTATTGTCATTTGCCTTAGTTGAACTTGGAGATAGCACAGGAGACTGTCACATGACCCAATATGACCTTGACCTTTGAAAAATGGACCTTTCCATTGAGCAACAGTGAAGAACAACTTGGAAACCTGTCTGAAGTTGCTGTGTCCATTTTGTTTATTAATCCACCTGGGCCCTTTTGGTTGATTTGCTGTGCCAAATTGACCCTAGACCTTATTGATGACCATGACCTTTATAAGAGGAGCGATTTCAGATGCATATATGTATGTGTATTAGTTCGTTTTAATCTTTACTATTCGATCCGGCAATATAAATGACACTTTGAAAAAAATGGCATTATGAAACTTCTTCAACATAGCAATTCACATGCATGATTTTAGCAAATTTATAGCCTGCCATTTATAAAATGAGTATTTTGGGCTAGTAATTTTAAAATTTTGTCAATAATTTGGTGCTTTTCTCTGACCATTTTACCTCATTTGAGACAAATAGGTCATAAATAGTAGAATGGGTACCTTTTTGGCCAAAAAATTGCAAAGTGACATTGACCTTTGACCTCTATGACCTTGATATCTCCCTTTCACTGACCTTGACCTTGCAGCATCCTGGCTGAAGTAGTTTTATTCTCCCGCTAGGCCTTCGGTAAAATGTAAGTATTCCAAATGCCATGCCGGTGAGCATAGTCCCTCTGCATGGAAAGAAGCTTTGCTCTTCCCCACCTCTGACTGTTACATAATATTAGCTTTTTTCATCTAAATGAGCAGAAATTGCTCTATTTTTGTACAAATGAAGTTTTTAAGTGATTAGAAGTTGATTTTATGTATAAAGAAAGGCTTCTATGCCACATAGCTAGGAGCATGTAATTTTTGCCTTGTCAATGGGGGTGGGTGGGGTAACTCCACATTAGACTAATGATGGTAAAGCACATGCATCTTCTTGGTATAGTTTATTGTAAAGTGATGTTTTAAGCTTATATGAGAGAAGTTTGAGGCATTTCTGATATATAATAATAGAGATATAAGAAAATTAATATGTTCACTTTCCCTTTTTCATTATTTTGCTATACAATGATCCTTCTAGTAACATATGTAGGGGATAGGGCTGTTTAAAGGGTTCCCAAGAATAACTTTGGAGTATATGATGCAAACAAACAATATAAATGTGCTTTAAAATGTTTAATGGTTTAAATTAAATGGTTTTGATGGTCTTTTATCTAAAATGGGTTATGTCTTTAGGTCACAGACCTGTAAATGTAAAAAGGGCACTGATTGGCTCAAAAGGTGGGTGGAAGCTCAGCACAATATTTTTAAGTTGTAAGGTGTTTCATGATTGGTCAATAATGAAACTGGGAAATATATTGTATTTATTAGACGGGTATATCTTTGCTGTACTTTTTAAACATCATCTCATTGCTTTTGTTGAATAAGTTTACTGGTGTGGCTTAGAAAAAAGGACCTTGCATTTTGGTATTTTTTTTCAATGAAAATTTTCTCTCATGTAGGGTGCCCACCTTCAGGGGCCAAAAAGTGGTAAAACATGGTGGTCACCATGGTATCTCATATATGTTTATTGGTTGAACTAGGTCCAATCTGTAATTCTATGGCAGCCTCATTGTGCTTGAAGAGTTGTGAGGACCACAGCTTACTTAAAAGATATAATGGAGGTCTATGGAAAAACATTTACAGGTCTGGGCCCTAATGAAGAACATCAGGCCTGTTTTGTTGGATACCTTGGCTGCTATGCATGTGACCTGTAATATGTTTTTTAGCATTGTTTTGATTTCATTGAGTCCTATAATGATATCAGCTTCAAAAATGCTATCTTTTTAAGACAAAAATCATTAAGACTGCAGGAAAAGAGCCTTATTAGTTGGTAGGGGTGATGGCTGGCTCAATTTTCACTACATATTGGGCTGGGAAGCATGTGAGTTCCACTGCTGCACTATGAGGCTCTACTGGCGGCATCATTTCATTTATCAAACTTATATCCTATACATTTGTATTTTTCATTGTTATGCTGAAGCATTTTTGAGTATGTCTTCTTGTAATTGACAAAATATGGTAAAAATGGCCCTTCGCAAGTTTCCGTAGACGGCAGTAGTGGTCACTTGAATGAGTTAAATGCAGCAACTTTGATGAAAAGTATTACAAGTGGTAAATCCACATTTGCATGCTCATTTATTGTCATTTGCCTTAGTTGAACTTGGAGATAGCACAGGAGACTGTCACATGACCCAATATGACCTTGACCTTTGAAAAATGGACCTTTCCATTGAGCAACAGTGAAGAACAACTTGGAAACCTGTCTGAAGTTGCTGTGTCCATTTTGTTTATTAATCCACCTGGGCCCTTTTGGTTGATTTGCTGTGCCAAATTGACCCTAGACCTTATTGATGACCATGACCTTTATAAGAGGAGCGATTTCAGATGCATATATGTATGTGTATTAGTTCGTTTTAATCTTTACTATTCGATCCGGCAATATAAATGACACTTTGAAAAAAATGGCATTATGAAACTTCTTCAACATAGCAATTCACATGCATGATTTTAGCAAATTTATAGCCTGCCATTTATAAAATGAGTATTTTGGGCTAGTAATTTTAAAATTTTGTCAATAATTTGGTGCTTTTCTCTGACCATTTTACCTCATTTGAGACAAATAGGTCATAAATAGTAGAATGGGTACCTTTTTGGCCAAAAAATTGCAAAGTGACATTGACCTTTGACCTCTATGACCTTGATATCTCCCTTTCACTGACCTTGACCTTGCAGCATCCTGGCTGAAGTAGTTTTATTCTCCCGCTAGGCCTTCGGTAAAATGTAAGTATTCCAAATGCCATGCCGGTGAGCATAGTCCCTCTGCATGGAAAGAAGCTTTGCTCTTCCCCACCTCTGACTGTTACATAATATTAGCTTTTTTCATCTAAATGAGCAGAAATTGCTCTATTTTTGTACAAATGAAGTTTTTAAGTGATTAGAAGTTGATTTTATGTATAAAGAAAGGCTTCTATGCCCCATAGCTAGGAGCATGTAATTTTTGCCTTGTCAATGGGGGTGGGTGGGGTAACTCCACATTAGACTAATGATGGTAAAGCACATGCATCTTCTTGGTATAGTTTATTGTAAAGTGATGTTTTAAGCTTATATGAGAGAAGTTTGAGGCATTTCTGCTATATAATAATAGAGATATAAGAAAATTAATATGTTCACTTTCCCTTTTTCATTATTTTGCTATACAATGATTCTTCTAGTAACATATGTAGGGGATAGGGCTGTTTAAAGGGTTCCCAAGAATAACTTTGGAGTATATGATGCAAACAAACAATATAAATGTGCTTTAAAATGTTTAATGGTTTAAATTAAATGGTTTTGATGGTCTTTTATCTAAAATGGGTTATGTCTTTAGGTCACAGACCTGTAAATGTAAAAAGGGCACTGATTGGCTCAAAAGGTGGGTGGAAGCTCAGCACAATATTTTTAAGTTGTAAGGTGTTTCATGATTGGTCAATAATGAAACTGGGAAATATATTGTATTTATTAGACGGGTATATCTTTGCTGTACTTTTTAAACATCATCTCATTGCTTTTGTTGAATAAGTTTACTGGTGTGGCTTAGAAAAAAGGACCTTGCATTTTGGTATTTTTTTTCAATGAAAATTTTCTCTCATGTAGGGTGCCCACCTTCAGGGGCCAAAAAGTGGTAAAACATGGTGGTCACCATGGTATCTCATATATGTTTATTGGTTGAACTAGGTCCAATCTGTAATTCTATGGCAGCCTCATTGTGCTTGAAGAGTTGTGAGGACCACAGCTTACTTAAAAGATATAATGGAGGTCTATGGAAAAACATTTACAGGTCTGGGCCCTAATGAAGAACATCAGGCCTGTTTTGTTGGATACCTTGGCTGCTATGCATGTGACCTGTAATATGTTTTTTAGCATTGTTTTGATTTCATTGAGTCCTATAATGATTTCAGCTTCAAAAATGCTATCTTTTTAAGACAAAAATCATTAAGACTGCAGGAAAAGAGCCTTATTAGTTGGTAGGGGTGATGGCTGGCTCAATTTTCACTACATATTGGGCTGGGAAGCATGTGAGTTCCACTGCTGCACTATGAGGCTCTACTGGCGGCATCATTTCATTTATCAAACTTATATCCTATACATTTGTATTTTTCATTGTTATGCTGAAGCATTTTTGAGTATGTCTTCTTGTAATTGACAAAATATGGTAAAAATGGCCCTTCGCAAGTTTCCGTAGACGGCAGTAGTGGTCACTTGAATGAGTTAAATGCAGCAACTTTGATGAAAAGTATTACAAGTGGTAAATCCACATTTGCATGCTCATTTATTGTCATTTGCCTTAGTTGAACTTGGAGATAGCACAGGAGACTGTCACATGACCCAATATGACCTTGACCTTTGAAAAATGGACCTTTCCATTGAGCAACAGTGAAGAACAACTTGGAAACCTGTCTGAAGTTGCTGTGTCCATTTTGTTTATTAATCCACCTGGGCCCTTTTGGTTGATTTGCTGTGCCAAATTGACCCTAGACCTTATTGATGACCATGACCTTTATAAGAGGAGCGATTTCAGATGCATATATGTATGTGTATTAGTTCGTTTTAATCTTTACTATTCGATCCGGCAATATAAATGACACTTTGAAAAAAATGGCATTATGAAACTTCTTCAACATAGCAATTCACATGCATGATTTTAGCAAATTTATAGCCTGCCATTTATAAAATGAGTATTTTGGGCTAGTAATTTTAAAATTTTGTCAATAATTTGGTGCTTTTCTCTGACCATTTTACCTCATTTGAGACAAATAGGTCATAAATAGTAGAATGGGTACCTTTTTGGCCAAAAAATTGCAAAGTGACATTGACCTTTGACCTCTATGACCTTGATATCTCCCTTTCACTGACCTTGACCTTGCAGCATCCTGGCTGAAGTAGTTTTATTCTCCCGCTAGGCCTTCGGTAAAATGTAAGTATTCCAAATGCCATGCCGGTGAGCATAGTCCCTCTGCATGGAAAGAAGCTTTGCTCTTCCCCACCTCTGACTGTTACATAATATTAGCTTTTTTCATCTAAATGAGCAGAAATTGCTCTATTTTTGTACAAATGAAGTTTTTAAGTGATTAGAAGTTGATTTTATGTATAAAGAAAGGCTTCTATGCCCCATAGCTAGGAGCATGTAATTTTTGCCTTGTCAATGGGGGTGGGTGGGGTAACTCCACATTAGACTAATGATGGTAAAGCACATGCATCTTCTTGGTATAGTTTATTGTAAAGTGATGTTTTAAGCTTATATGAGAGAAGTTTGAGGCATTTCTGATATATAATAATAGAGATATAAGAAAATTAATATGTTCACTTTCCCTTTTTCATTATTTTGCTATACAATGATTCTTCTAGTAACATATGTAGGGGATAGGGCTGTTTAAAGGGTTCCCAAGAATAACTTTGGAGTATATGATGCAAACAAACAATATAAATGTGCTTTAAAATGTTTAATGGTTTAAATTAAATGGTTTTGATGGTCTTTTATCTAAAATGGGTTATGTCTTTAGGTCACAGACCTGTAAATGTAAAAAGGGCACTGATTGGCTCAAAAGGTGGGTGGAAGCTCAGCACAATATTTTTAAGTTGTAAGGTGTTTCATGATTGGTCAATAATGAAACTGGGAAATATATTGTATTTATTAGACGGGTATATCTTTGCTGTACTTTTTAAACATCATCTCATTGCTTTTGTTGAATAAGTTTACTGGTGTGGCTTAGAAAAAAGGACCTTGCATTTTGGTATTTTTTTTCAATGAAAATTTTCTCTCATGTAGGGTGCCCACCTTCAGGGGCCAAAAAGTGGTAAAACATGGTGGTCACCATGGTATCTCATATATGTTTATTGGTTGAACTAGGTCCAATCTGTAATTCTATGGCAGCCTCATTGTGCTTGAAGAGTTGTGAGGACCACAGCTTACTTAAAAGATATAATGGAGGTCTATGGAAAAACATTTACAGGTCTGGGCCCTAATGAAGAACATCAGGCCTGTTTTGTTGGATACCTTGGCTGCTATGCATGTGACCTGTAATATGTTTTTTAGCATTGTTTTGATTTCATTGAGTCCTATAATGATTTCAGCTTCAAAAATGCTATCTTTTTAAGACAAAAATCATTAAGACTGCAGGAAAAGAGCCTTATTAGTTGGTAGGGGTGATGGCTGGCTCAATTTTCACTACATATTGGGCTGGGAAGCATGTGAGTTCCACTGCTGCACTATGAGGCTCTACTGGCGGCATCATTTCATTTATCAAACTTTATCCTATACATTTGTATTTTTCATTGTTATGCTGAAGCATTTTTGAGTATGTCTTCTTGTAATTGACAAAATATGGTAAAAATGGCCCTTCGCAAGTTTCCGTAGACGGCAGTAGTGGTCACTTGAATGAGTTAAATGCAGCAACTTTGATGAAAAGTATTACAAGTGGTAAATCCACATTTGCATGCTCATTTATTGTCATTTGCCTTAGTTGAACTTGGAGATAGCACAGGAGACTGTCACATGACCCAATATGACCTTGACCTTTGAAAAATGGACCTTTCCATTGAGCAACAGTGAAGAACAACTTGGAAACCTGTCTGAAGTTGCTGTGTCCATTTTGTTTATTAATCCACCTGGGCCCTTTTGGTTGATTTGCTGTGCCAAATTGACCCTAGACCTTATTGATGACCATGACCTTTATAAGAGGAGCGATTTCAGATGCATATATGTATGTGTATTAGTTCGTTTTAATCTTTACTATTCGATCCGGCAATATAAATGACACTTTGAAAAAAATGGCATTATGAAACTTCTTCAACATAGCAATTCACATGCATGATTTTAGCAAATTTATAGCCTGCCATTTATAAAATGAGTATTTTGGGCTAGTAATTTTAAAATTTTGTCAATAATTTGGTGCTTTTCTCTGACCATTTTACCTCATTTGAGACAAATAGGTCATAAATAGTAGAATGGGTACCTTTTTGGCCAAAAAATTGCAAAGTGACATTGACCTTTGACCTCTATGACCTTGATATCTCCCTTTCACTGACCTTGACCTTGCAGCATCCTGGCTGAAGTAGTTTTATTCTCCCGCTAGGCCTTCGGTAAAATGTAAGTATTCCAAATGCCATGCCGGTGAGCATAGTCCCTCTGCATGGAAAGAAGCTTTGCTCTTCCCCACCTCTGACTGTTACATAATATTAGCTTTTTTCATCTAAATGAGCAGAAATTGCTCTATTTTTGTACAAATGAAGTTTTTAAGTGATTAGAAGTTGATTTTATGTATAAAGAAAGGCTTCTATGCCCCATAGCTAGGAGCATGTAATTTTTGCCTTGTCAATGGGGGTGGGTGGGGTAACTCCACATTAGACTAATGATGGTAAAGCACATGCATCTTCTTGGTATAGTTTATTGTAAAGTGATGTTTTAAACTTATATGAGAGAAGTTTGAGGCATTTCTGATATATAATAATAGAGATATAAGAAAATTAATATGTTCACTTTCCCTTTTTCATTATTTTGCTATACAATGATCCTTCTAGTAACATATGTAGGGGATAGGGCTGTTTAAAGGGTTCCCAAGAATAACTTTGGAGTATATGATGCAAACAAACAATATAAATGTGCTTTAAAATGTTTAATGGTTTAAATTAAATGGTTTTGATGGTCTTTTATCTAAAATGGGTTATGTCTTTAGGTCACAGACCTGTAAATGTAAAAAGGGCACTGATTGGCTCAAAAGGTGGGTGGAAGCTCAGCACAATATTTTTAAGTTGTAAGGTGTTTCATGATTGGTCAATAATGAAACTGGGAAATATATTGTATTTATTAGACGGGTATATCTTTGCTGTACTTTTTAAACATCATCTCATTGCTTTTGTTGAATAAGTTTACTGGTGTGGCTTAGAAAAAAGGACCTTGCATTTTGGTATTTTTTTTCAATGAAAATTTTCTCTCATGTAGGGTGCCCACCTTCAGGGGCCAAAAAGTGGTAAAACATGGTGGTCACCATGGTATCTCATATATGTTTATTGGTTGAACTAGGTCCAATCTGTAATTCTATGGCAGCCTCATTGTGCTTGAAGAGTTGTGAGGACCACAGCTTACTTAAAAGATATAATGGAGGTCTATGGAAAAACATTTACAGGTCTGGGCCCTAATGAAGAACATCAGGCCTGTTTTGTTGGATACCTTGGCTGCTATGCATGTGACCTGTAATATGTTTTTTAGCATTGTTTTGATTTCATTGAGTCCTATAATGATTTCAGCTTCAAAAATGCTATCTTTTTAAGACAAAAATCATTAAGACTGCAGGAAAAGAGCCTTATTAGTTGGTAGGGGTGATGGCTGGCTCAATTTTCACTACATATTGGGCTGGGAAGCATGTGAGTTCCACTGCTGCACTATGAGGCTCTACTGGCGGCATCATTTCATTTATCAAACTTATATCCTATACATTTGTATTTTTCATTGTTATGCTGAAGCATTTTTGAGTATGTCTTCTTGTAATTGACAAAATATGGTAAAAATGGCCCTTCGCAAGTTTCCGTAGACGGCAGTAGTGGTCACTTGAATGAGTTAAATGCAGCAACTTTGATGAAAAGTATTACAAGTGGTAAATCCACATTTGCATGCTCATTTATTGTCATTTGCCTTAGTTGAACTTGGAGATAGCACAGGAGACTGTCACATGACCCAATATGACCTTGACCTTTGAAAAATGGACCTTTCCATTGAGCAACAGTGAAGAACAACTTGGAAACCTGTCTGAAGTTGCTGTGTCCATTTTGTTTATTAATCCACCTGGGCCCTTTTGGTTGATTTGCTGTGCCAAATTGACCCTAGACCTTATTGATGACCATGACCTTTATAAGAGGAGCGATTTCAGATGCATATATGTATGTGTATTAGTTCGTTTTAATCTTTACTATTCGATCCGGCAATATAAATGACACTTTGAAAAAAATGGCATTATGAAACTTCTTCAACATAGCAATTCACATGCATGATTTTAGCAAATTTATAGCCTGCCATTTATAAAATGAGTATTTTGGGCTAGTAATTTTAAAATTTTGTCAATAATTTGGTGCTTTTCTCTGACCATTTTACCTCATTTGAGACAAATAGGTCATAAATAGTAGAATGGGTACCTTTTTGGCCAAAAAATTGCAAAGTGACATTGACCTTTGACCTCTATGACCTTGATATCTCCCTTTCACTGACCTTGACCTTGCAGCATCCTGGCTGAAGTAGTTTTATTCTCCCGCTAGGCCTTCGCTAAAATGTAAGTATTCCAAATGCCATGCCGGTGAGCATAGTCCCTCTGCATGGAAAGAAGCTTTGCTCTTCCCCACCTCTGACTGTTACATAATATTAGCTTTTTTCATCTAAATGAGCAGAAATTGCTCTATTTTTGTACAAATGAAGTTTTTAAGTGATTAGAAGTTGATTTTATGTATAAAGAAAGGCTTCTATGCCCCATAGCTAGGAGCATGTAATTTTTGCCTTGTCAATGGGGGTGGGTGGGGTAACTCCACATTAGACTAATGATGGTAAAGCACATGCATCTTCTTGGTATAGTTTATTGTAAAGTGATGTTTTAAGCTTATATGAGAGAAGTTTGAGGCATTTCTGATATATAATAATAGAGATATAAGAAAATTAATATGTTCACTTTCCCTTTTTCATTATTTTGCTATACAATGATTCTTCTAGTAACATATGTAGGGGATAGGGCTGTTTAAAGGGTTCCCAAGAATAACTTTGGAGTATATGATGCAAACAAACAATATAAATGTGCTTTAAAATGTTTAATGGTTTAAATTAAATGGTTTTGATGGTCTTTTATCTAAAATGGGTTATGTCTTTAGGTCACAGACCTGTAAATGTAAAAAGGGCACTGATTGGCTCAAAAGGTGGGTGGAAGCTCAGCACAATATTTTTAAGTTGTAAGGTGTTTCATGATTGGTCAATAATGAAACTGGGAAATATATTGTATTTATTAGACGGGTATATCTTTGCTGTACTTTTTAAACATCATCTCATTGCTTTTGTTGAATAAGTTTACTGGTGTGGCTTAGAAAAAAGGACCTTGCATTTTGGTATTTTTTTTCAATGAAAATTTTCTCTCATGTAGGGTGCCCACCTTCAGGGGCCAAAAAGTGGTAAAACATGGTGGTCACCATGGTATCTCATATATGTTTATTGGTTGAACTAGGTCCAATCTGTAATTCTATGGCAGCCTCATTGTGCTTGAAGAGTTGTGAGGACCACAGCTTACTTAAAAGATATAATGGAGGTCTATGGAAAAACATTTACATGTCTGGGCCCTAATGAAGAACATCAGGCCTGTTTTGTTGGATACCTTGGCTGCTATGCATGTGACCTGTAATATGTTTTTTAGCATTGTTTTGATTTCATTGAGTCCTATAATGATTTCAGCTTCAAAAATGCTATCTTTTTAAGACAAAAATCATTAAGACTGCAGGAAAAGAGCCTTATTAGTTGGTAGGGGTGATGGCTGGCTCAATTTTCACTACATATTGGGCTGGGAAGCATGTGAGTTCCACTGCTGCACTATGAGGCTCTACTGGCGGCATCATTTCATTTATCAAACTTATATCCTATACATTTGTATTTTTCATTGTTATGCTGAAGCATTTTTGAGTATGTCTTCTTGTAATTGACAAAATATGGTAAAAATGGCCCTTCGCAAGTTTCCGTAGACGGCAGTAGTGGTCACTTGAATGAGTTAAATGCAGCAACTTTGATGAAAAGTATTACAAGTGGTAAATCCACATTTGCATGCTCATTTATTGTCATTTGCCTTAGTTGAACTTGGAGATAGCACAGGAGACTGTCACATGACCCAATATGACCTTGACCTTTGAAAAATGGACCTTTCCATTGAGCAACAGTGAAGAACAACTTGGAAACCTGTCTGAAGTTGCTGTGTCCATTTTGTTTATTAATCCACCTGGGCCCTTTTGGTTGATTTGCTGTGCCAAATTGACCCTAGACCTTATTGATGACCATGACCTTTATAAGAGGAGCGATTTCAGATGCATATATGTATGTGTATTAGTTCGTTTTAATCTTTACTATTCGATCCGGCAATATAAATGACACTTTGAAAAAAATGGCATTATGAAACTTCTTCAACATAGCAATTCACATGCATGATTTTAGCAAATTTATAGCCTGCCATTTATAAAATGAGTATTTTGGGCTAGTAATTTTAAAATTTTGTCAATAATTTGGTGCTTTTCTCTGACCATTTTACCTCATTTGAGACAAATAGGTCATAAATAGTAGAATGGGTACCTTTTTGGCCAAAAAATTGCAAAGTGACATTGACCTTTGACCTCTATGACCTTGATATCTCCCTTTCACTGACCTTGACCTTGCAGCATCCTGGCTGAAGTAGTTTTATTCTCCCGCTAGGCCTTCGGTAAAATGTAAGTATTCCAAATGCCATGCCGGTGAGCATAGTCCCTCTGCATGGAAAGAAGCTTTGCTCTTCCCCACCTCTGACTGTTACATAATATTAGCTTTTTTCATCTAAATGAGCAGAAATTGCTCTATTTTTGTACAAATGAAGTTTTTAAGTGATTAGAAGTTGATTTTATGTATAAAGAAAGGCTTCTATGCCCCATAGCTAGGAGCATGTAATTTTTGCCTTGTCAATGGGGGTGGGTGGGGTAACTCCACATTAGACTAATGATGGTAAAGCACATGCATCTTCTTGGTATAGTTTATTGTAAAGTGATGTTTTAAGCTTATATGAGAGAAGTTTGAGGCATTTCTGATATATAATAATAGAGATATAAGAAAATTAATATGTTCACTTTCCCTTTTTCATTATTTTGCTATACAATGATTCTTCTAGTAACATATGTAGGGGATAGGGCTGTTTAAAGGGTTCCCAAGAATAACTTTGGAGTATATGATGCAAACAAACAATATAAATGTGCTTTAAAATGTTTAATGGTTTAAATTAAATGGTTTTGATGGTATTTTATCTAAAATGGGTTATGTCTTTAGGTCACAGACCTGTAAATGTAAAAAGGGCACTGATTGGCTCAAAAGGTGGGTGGAAGCTCAGCACAATATTTTTAAGTTGTAAGGTGTTTCATGATTGGTCAATAATGAAACTGGGAAATATATTGTATTTATTAGACGGGTATATCTTTGCTGTACTTTTTAAACATCATCTCATTGCTTTTGTTGAATAAGTTTACTGGTGTGGCTTAGAAAAAAGGACCTTGCATTTTGGTATTTTTTTTCAATGAAAATTTTCTCTCATGTAGGGTGCCCACCTTCAGGGGCCAAAAAGTGGTAAAACATGGTGGTCACCATGGTATCTCATATATGTTTATTGGTTGAACTAGGTCCAATCTGTAATTCTATGGCAGCCTCATTGTGCTTGAAGAGTTGTGAGGACCACAGCTTACTTAAAAGATATAATGGAGGTCTATGGAAAAACATTTACAGGTCTGGGCCCTAATGAAGAACATCAGGCCTGTTTTGTTGGATACCTTGGCTGCTATGCATGTGACCTGTAATATGTTTTTTAGCATTGTTTTGATTTCATTGAGTCCTATAATGATTTCAGCTTCAAAAATGCTATCTTTTTAAGACAAAAATCATTAAGACTGCAGGAAAAGAGCCTTATTAGTTGGTAGGGGTGATGGCTGGCTCAATTTTCACTACATATTGGGCTGGGAAGCATGTGAGTTCCACTGCTGCACTATGAGGCTCTACTGGCGGCATCATTTCATTTATCAAACTTATATCCTATACATTTGTATTTTTCATTGTTATGCTGAAGCATTTTTGAGTATGTCTTCTTGTAATTGACAAAATATGGTAAAAATGGCCCTTCGCAAGTTTCCGTAGACGGCAGTAGTGGTCACTTGAATGAGTTAAATGCAGCAACTTTGATGAAAAGTATTACAAGTGGTAAATCCACATTTGCATGCTCATTTATTGTCATTTGCCTTAGTTGAACTTGGAGATAGCACAGGAGACTGTCACATGACCCAATATGACCTTGACCTTTGAAAAATGGACCTTTCCATTGAGCAACAGTGAAGAACAACTTGGAAACCTGTCTGAAGTTGCTGTGTCCATTTTGTTTATTAATCCACCTGGGCCCTTTTGGTTGATTTGCTGTGCCAAATTGACCCTAGACCTTATTGATGACCATGACCTTTATAAGAGGAGCGATTTCAGATGCATATATGTATGTGTATTAGTTCGTTTTAATCTTTACTATTCGATCCGGCAATATAAATGACACTTTGAAAAAAATGGCATTATGAAACTTCTTCAACATAGCAATTCACATGCATGATTTTAGCAAATTTATAGCCTGCCATTTATAAAATGAGTATTTTGGGCTAGTAATTTTAAAATTTTGTCAATAATTTGGTGCTTTTCTCTGACCATTTTACCTCATTTGAGACAAATAGGTCATAAATAGTAGAATGGGTACCTTTTTGGCCAAAAAATTGCAAAGTGACATTGACCTTTGACCTCTATGACCTTGATATCTCCCTTTCACTGACCTTGACCTTGCAGCATCCTGGCTGAAGTAGTTTTATTCTCCCGCTAGGCCTTCGGTAAAATGTAAGTATTCCAAATGCCATGCCGGTGAGCATAGTCCCTCTGCATGGAAAGAAGCTTTGCTCTTCCCCACCTCTGACTGTTACATAATATTAGCTTTTTTCATCTAAATGAGCAGAAATTGCTCTATTTTTGTACAAATGAAGTTTTTAAGTGATTAGAAGTTGATTTTATGTATAAAGAAAGGCTTCTATGCCCCATAGCTAGGAGCATGTAATTTTTGCCTTGTCAATGGGGGTGGGTGGGGTAACTCCACATTAGACTAATGATGGTAAAGCACATGCATCTTCTTGGTATAGTTTATTGTAAAGTGATGTTTTAAGCTTATATGAGAGAAGTTTGAGGCATTTCTGATATATAATAATAGAGATATAAGAAAATTAATATGTTCACTTTCCCTTTTTCATTATTTTGCTATACAATGATTCTTCTAGTAACATATGTAGGGGATAGGGCTGTTTAAAGGGTTCCCAAGAATAACTTTGGAGTATATGATGCAAACAAACAATATAAATGTGCTTTAAAATGTTTAATGGTTTAAATTAAATGGTTTTGATGGTCTTTTATCTAAAATGGGTTATGTCTTTAGGTCACAGACCTGTAAATGTAAAAAGGGCACTGATTGGCTCAAAAGGTGGGTGGAAGCTCAGCACAATATTTTTAAGTTGTAAGGTGTTTCATGATTGGTCAATAATGAAACTGGGAAATATATTGTATTTATTAGACGGGTATATCTTTGCTGTACTTTTTAAACATCATCTCATTGCTTTTGTTGAATAAGTTTACTGGTGTGGCTTAGAAAAAAGGACCTTGCATTTTGGTATTTTTTTTCAATGAAAATTTTCTCTCATGTAGGGTGCCCACCTTCAGGGGCCAAAAAGTGGTAAAACATGGTGGTCACCATGGTATCTCATATATGTTTATTGGTTGAACTAGGTCCAATCTGTAATTCTATGGCAGCCTCATTGTGCTTGAAGAGTTGTGAGGACCACAGCTTACTTAAAAGATATAATGGAGGTCTATGGAAAAACATTTACAGGTCTGGGCCCTAATGAAGAACATCAGGCCTGTTTTGTTGGATACCTTGGCTGCTATGCATGTGACCTGTAATATGTTTTTTAGCATTGTTTTGATTTCATTGAGTCCTATAATGATTTCAGCTTCAAAAATGCTATCTTTTTAAGACAAAAATCATTAAGACTGCAGGAAAAGAGCCTTATTAGTTGGTAGGGGTGATGGCTGGCTCAATTTTCACTACATATTGGGCTGGGAAGCATGTGAGTTCCACTGCTGCACTATGAGGCTCTACTGGCGGCATCATTTCATTTATCAAACTTATATCCTATACATTTGTATTTTTCATTGTTATGCTGAAGCATTTTTGAGTATGTCTTCTTGTAATTGACAAAATATGGTAAAAATGGCCCTTCGCAAGTTTCCGTAGACGGCAGTAGTGGTCACTTGAATGAGTTAAATGCAGCAACTTTGATGAAAAGTATTACAAGTGGTAAATCCACATTTGCATGCTCATTTATTGTCATTTGCCTTAGTTGAACTTGGAGATAGCACAGGAGACTGTCACATGACCCAATATGACCTTGACCTTTGAAAAATGGACCTTTCCATTGAGCAACAGTGAAGAACAACTTGGAAACCTGTCTGAAGTTGCTGTGTCCATTTTGTTTATTAATCCACCTGGGCCCTTTTGGTTGATTTGCTGTGCCAAATTGACCCTAGACCTTATTGATGACCATGACCTTTATAAGAGGAGCGATTTCAGATGCATATATGTATGTGTATTAGTTCGTTTTAATCTTTACTATTCGATCCGGCAATATAAATGACACTTTGAAAAAAATGGCATTATGAAACTTCTTCAACATAGCAATTCACATGCATGATTTTAGCAAATTTATAGCCTGCCATTTATAAAATGAGTATTTTGGGCTAGTAATTTTAAAATTTTGTCAATAATTTGGTGCTTTTCTCTGACCATTTTACCTCATTTGAGACAAATAGGTCATAAATAGTAGAATGGGTACCTTTTTGGCCAAAAAATTGCAAAGTGACATTGACCTTTGACCTCTATGACCTTGATATCTCCCTTTCAGTGACCTTGACCTTGCAGCATCCTGGCTGAAGTAGTTTTATTCTCCCGCTAGGCCTTCGGTAAAATGTAAGTATTCCAAATGCCATGCCGGTGAGCATAGTCCCTCTGCATGGAAAGAAGCTTTGCTCTTCCCCACCTCTGACTGTTACATAATATTAGCTTTTTTCATCTAAATGAGCAGAAATTGCTCTATTTTTGTACAAATGAAGTTTTTAAGTGATTAGAAGTTGATTTTATGTATAAAGAAAGGCTTCTATGCCCCATAGCTAGGAGCATGTAATTTTTGCCTTGTCAATGGGGGTGGGTGGGGTAACTCCACATTAGACTAATGATGGTAAAGCACATGCATCTTCTTGGTATAGTTTATTGTAAAGTGATGTTTTAAGCTTATATGAGAGAAGTTTGAGGCATTTCTGATATATAATAATAGAGATATAAGAAAATTAATATGTTCACTTTCCCTTTTTCATTATTTTGCTATACAATGATCCTTCTAGTAACATATGTAGGGGATAGGGCTGTTTAAAGGGTTCCCAAGAATAACTTTGGAGTATATGATGCAAACAAACAATATAAATGTGCTTTAAAATGTTTAATGGTTTAAATTAAATGGTTTTGATGGTCTTTTATCTAAAATGGGTTATGTCTTTAGGTCACAGACCTGTAAATGTAAAAAGGGCACTGATTGGCTCAAAAGGTGGGTGGAAGCTCAGCACAATATTTTTAAGTTGTAAGGTGTTTCATGATTGGTCAATAATGAAACTGGGAAATATATTGTATTTATTAGACGGGTATATCTTTGCTGTACTTTTTAAACATCATCTCATTGCTTTTGTTGAATAAGTTTACTGGTGTGGCTTAGAAAAAAGGACCTTGCATTTTGGTATTTTTTTTCAATGAAAATTTTCTCTCATGTAGGGTGCCCACCTTCAGGGGCCAAAAAGTGGTAAAACATGGTGGTCACCATGGTATCTCATATATGTTTATTGGTTGAACTAGGTCCAATCTGTAATTCTATGGCAGCCTCATTGTGCTTGAAGAGTTGTGAGGACCACAGCTTACTTAAAAGATATAATGGAGGTCTATGGAAAAAAATATTTACAGGTCTGGGCCCTAATGAAGAACATCAGGCCTGTTTTGTTGGATACCTTGGCTGCTATGCATGTGACCTGTAATATGTTTTTTAGCATTGTTTTGATTTCATTGAGTCCTATAATGATTTCAGCTTCAAAAATGCTATCTTTTTAAGACAAAAATCATTAAGACTGCAGGAAAAGAGCCTTATTAGTTGGTAGGGGTGATGGCTGGCTCAATTTTCACTACATATTGGGCTGGGAAGCATGTGAGTTCCACTGCTGCACTATGAGGCTCTACTGGCGGCATCATTTCATTTATCAAACTTATATCCTATACATTTGTATTTTTCATTGTTATGCTGAAGCATTTTTGAGTATGTCTTCTTGTAATTGACAAAATATGGTAAAAATGGCCCTTCGCAAGTTTCCGTAGACGGCAGTAGTGGTCACTTGAATGAGTTAAATGCAGCAACTTTGATGAAAAGTATTACAAGTGGTAAATCCACATTTGCATGCTCATTTATTGTCATTTGCCTTAGTTGAACTTGGAGATAGCACAGGAGACTGTCACATGACCCAATATGACCTTGACCTTTGAAAAATGGACCTTTCTATTGAGCAACAGTGAAGAACAACTTGGAAACCTGTCTGAAGTTGCTGTGTCCATTTTGTTTATTAATCCACCTGGGCCCTTTTGGTTGATTTGCTGTGCCAAATTGACCCTAGACCTTATTGATGACCATGACCTTTATAAGAGGAGCGATTTCAGATGCATATATGTATGTGTATTAGTTCGTTTTAATCTTTACTATTCGATCCGGCAATATAAATGACACTTTGAAAAAAATGGCATTATGAAACTTCTTCAACATAGCAATTCACATGCATGATTTTAGCAAATTTATAGCCTGCCATTTATAAAATGAGTATTTTGGGCTAGTAATTTTAAAATTTTGTCAATAATTTGGTGCTTTTCTCTGACCATTTTACCTCATTGAGACAAATAGGTCATAAATAGTAGAATGGGTACCTTTTTGGCCAAAAAATTGCAAAGTGACATTGACCTTTGACCTCTATGACCTTGATATCTCCCTTTCACTGACCTTGACCTTGCAGCATCCTGGCTGAAGTAGTTTTATTCTCCCGCTAGGCCTTCGGTAAAATGTAAGTATTCCAAATGCCATGCCGGTGAGCATAGTCCCTCTGCATGGAAAGAAGCTTTGCTCTTCCCCACCTCTGACTGTTACATAATATTAGCTTTTTTCATCTAAATGAGCAGAAATTGCTCTATATTTGTACAAATGAAGTTTTTAAGTGATTAGAAGTTGATTTTATGTATAAAGAAAGGCTTCTATGCCCCATAGCTAGGAGCATGTAATTTTTGCCTTGTCAATGGGGGTGGGTGGGGTAACTCCACATTAGACTAATGATGGTAAAGCACATGCATCTTCTTGGTATAGTTTATTGTAAAGTGATGTTTTAAGCTTATATGAGAGAAGTTTGAGGCATTTCTGATATATAATAATAGAGATATAAGAAAATTAATATGTTCACTTTCCCTTTTTCATTATTTTGCTATACAATGATTCTTCTAGTAACATATGTAGGGGATAGGGCTGTTTAAAGGGTTCCCAAGAATAACTTTGGAGTATATGATGCAAACAAACAATATAAATGTGCTTTAAAATGTTTAATGGTTTAAATTAAATGGTTTTGATGGTCTTTTATCTAAAATGGGTTATGTCTTTAGGTCACAGACCTGTAAATGTAAAAAGGGCACTGATTGGCTCAAAAGGTGGGTGGAAGCTCAGCACAATATTTTTAAGTTGTAAGGTGTTTCATGATTGGTCAATAATGAAACTGGGAAATATATTGTATTTATTAGACGGGTATATCTTTGCTGTACTTTTTAAACATCATCTCATTGCTTTTGTTGAATAAGTTTACTGGTGTGGCTTAGAAAAAAGGACCTTGCATTTTGGTATTTTTTTTCAATGAAAATTTTCTCTCATGTAGGGTGCCCACCTTCAGGGGCCAAAAAGTGGTAAAACATGGTGGTCACCATGGTATCTCATATATGTTTATTGGTTGAACTAGGTCCAATCTGTAATTCTATGGCAGCCTCATTGTGCTTGAAGAGTTGTGAGGACCACAGCTTACTTAAAAGATATAATGGAGGTCTATGGAAACACATTTACAGGTCTGGGCCCTAATGAAGAACATCAGGCCTGTTTTGTTGGATACCTTGGCTGCTATGCATGTGACCTGTAATATGTTTTTTAGCATTGTTTTGATTTCATTGAGTCCTATAATGATTTCAGCTTCAAAAATGCTATCTTTTTAAGACAAAAATCATTAAGACTGCAGGAAAAGAGCCTTATTAGTTGGTAGGGGTGATGGCTGGCTCAATTTTCACTACATATTGGGCTGGGAAGCATGTGAGTTCCACTGCTGCACTATGAGGCTCTACTGGCGGCATCATTTCATTTATCAAACTTATATCCTATACATTTGTATTTTTCATTGTTATGCTGAAGCATTTTTGAGTATGTCTTCTTGTAATTGACAAAATATGGTAAAAATGGCCCTTCGCAAGTTTCCGTAGACGGCAGTAGTGGTCACTTGAATGAGTTAAATGCAGCAACTTTGATGAAAAGTATTACAAGTGGTAAATCCACATTTGCATGCTCATTTATTGTCATTTGCCTTAGTTGAACTTGGAGATAGCACAGGAGACTGTCACATGACCCAATATGACCTTGACCTTTGAAAAATGGACCTTTCCATTGAGCAACAGTGAAGAACAACTTGGAAACCTGTCTGAAGTTGCTGTGTCCATTTTGTTTATTAATCCACCTGGGCCCTTTTGGTTGATTTGCTGTGCCAAATTGACCCTAGACCTTATTGATGACCATGACCTTTATAAGAGGAGCGATTTCAGATGCATATATGTATGTGTATTAGTTCGTTTTAATCTTTACTATTCGATCCGGCAATATAAATGACACTTTGAAAAAAATGGCATTATGAAACTTCTTCAACATAGCAATTCACATGCATGATTTTAGCAAATTTATAGCCTGCCATTTATAAAATGAGTATTTTGGGCTAGTAATTTTAAAATTTTGTCAATAATTTGGTGCTTTTCTCTGACCATTTTACCTCATTTGAGACAAATAGGTCATAAATAGTAGAATGGGTACCTTTTTGGCCAAAAAATTGCAAAGTGACATTGACCTTTGACCTCTATGACCTTGATATCTCCCTTTCACTGACCTTGACCTTGCAGCATCCTGGCTGAAGTAGTTTTATTCTCCCGCTAGGCCTTCGGTAAAATGTAAGTATTCCAAATGCCATGCCGGTGAGCATAGTCCCTCTGCATGGAAAGAAGCTTTGCTCTTCCCCACCTCTGACTGTTACATAATATTAGCTTTTTTCATCTAAATGAGCAGAAATTGCTCTATTTTTGTACAAATGAAGTTTTTAAGTGATTAGAAGTTGATTTTATGTATAAAGAAAGGCTTCTATGCCCCATAGCTAGGAGCATGTAATTTTTGCCTTGTCAATGGGGGTGGGTGGGGTAACTCCACATTAGACTAATGATGGTAAAGCACATGCATCTTCTTGGTATAGTTTATTGTAAAGTGATGTTTTAAGCTTATTTGAGAGAAGTTTGAGGCATTTCTGATATATAATAATAGAGATATAAGAAAATTAATATGTTCACTTTCCCTTTTTCATTATTTTGCTATACAATGATCCTTCTAGTAACATATGTAGGGGATAGGGCTGTTTAAAGGGTTCCCAAGAATAACTTTGGAGTATATGATGCAAACAAACAATATAAATGTGCTTTAAAATGTTTAATGGTTTAAATTAAATGGTTTTGATGGTCTTTTATCTAAAATGGGTTATGTCTTTAGGTCACAGACCTGTAAATGTAAAAAGGGCACTGATTGGCTCAAAAGGTGGGTGGAAGCTCAGCACAATATTTTTAAGTTGTAAGGTGTTTCATGATTGGTCAATAATGAAACTGGGAAATATATTGTATTTATTAGACGGGTATATCTTTGCTGTACTTTTTAAACATCATCTCATTGCTTTTGTTGAATAAGTTTACTGGTGTGGCTTAGAAAAAAGGACCTTGCATTTTGGTTTTTTTTTTCAATGAAAATTTTCTCTCATGTAGTGTGCCCACCTTCAGGGGCCAAAAAGTGGTAAAACATGGTGGTCACCATGGTATCTCATATATGTTTATTGGTTGAACTAGGTCCAATCTGTAATTCTATGGCAGCCTCATTGTGCTTGAAGAGTTGTGAGGACCACAGCTTACTTAAAAGATATAATGGAGGTCTATGGAAAAACATTTACAGGTCTGGGCCCTAATGAAGAACATCAGGCCTGTTTTGTTGGATACCTTGGCTGCTATGCATGTGACCTGTAATATGTTTTTTAGCATTGTTTTGATTTCATTGAGTCCTATAATGATTTCAGCTTCAAAAATGCTATCTTTTTAAGACAAAAATCATTAAGACTGCAGGAAAAGAGCCTTATTAGTTGGTAGGGGTGATGGCTGGCTCAATTTTCACTACATATTGGGCTGGGAAGCATGTGAGTTCCACTGCTGCACTATGAGGCTCTACTGGCGGCATCATTTCATTTATCAAACTTATATCCTATACATTTGTATTTTTCATTGTTATGCTGAAGCATTTTTGAGTATGTCTTCTTGTAATTGACAAAATATGGTAAAAATGGCCCTTCGCAAGTTTCCGTAGACGGCAGTAGTGGTCACTTGAATGAGTTAAATGCAGCAACTTTGATGAAAAGTATTACAAGTGGTAAATCCACATTTGCATGCTCATTTATTGTCATTTGCCTTAGTTGAACTTGGAGATAGCACAGGAGACTGTCACATGACCCAATATGACCTTGACCTTTGAAAAATGGACCTTTCCATTGAGCAACAGTGAAGAACAACTTGGAAACCTGTCTGAAGTTGCTGTGTCCATTTTGTTTATTAATCCACCTGGGCCCTTTTGGTTGATTTGCTGTGCCAAATTGACCCTAGACCTTATTGATGACCATGACCTTTATAAGAGGAGCGATTTCAGATGCATATATGTATGTGTATTAGTTCGTTTTAATCTTTACTATTCGATCCGGCAATATAAATGACACTTTGAAAAAAATGGCATTATGAAACTTCTTCAACATAGCAATTCACATGCATGATTTTAGCAAATTTATAGCCTGCCATTTATAAAATGAGTATTTTGGGCTAGTAATTTTAAAATTTTGTCAATAATTTGGTGCTTTTCTCTGACCATTTTACCTCATTTGAGACAAATAGGTCATAAATAGTAGAATGGGTACCTTTTTGGCCAAAAAATTGCAAAGTGACATTGACCTTTGACCTCTATGACCTTGATATCTCCCTTTCACTGACCTTGACCTTGCAGCATCCTGGCTGAAGTAGTTTTATTCTCCCGCTAGGCCTTCGGTAAAATGTAAGTATTCCAAATGCCATGCCGGTGAGCATAGTCCCTCTGCATGGAAAGAAGCTTTGCTCTTCCCCACCTCTGACTGTTACATAATATTAGCTTTTTTCATCTAAATGAGCAGAAATTGCTCTATTTTTGTACAAATGAAGTTTTTAAGTGATTAGAAGTTGATTTTATGTATAAAGAAAGGCTTCTATGCCCCATAGCTAGGAGCATGTAATTTTTGCCTTGTCAATGGGGGTGGGTGGGGTAACTCCACATTAGACTAATGATGGTAAAGCACATGCATCTTCTTGGTATAGTTTATTGTAAAGTGATGTTTTAAGCTTATATGAGAGAAGTTTGAGGCATTTCTGATATATAATAATAGAGATATAAGAAAATTAATATGTTCACTTTCCCTTTTTCATTATTTTGCTATACAATGATTCTTCTAGTAACATATGTAGGGGATAGGGCTGTTTAAAGGGTTCCCAAGAATAACTTTGGAGTATATGATGCAAACAAACAATATAAATGTGCTTTAAAATGTTTAATGGTTTAAATTAAATGGTTTTGATGGTCTTTTATCTAAAATGGGTTATGTCTTTAGGTCACAGACCTGTAAATGTAAAAAGGGCACTGATTGGCTCAAAAGGTGGGTGGAAGCTCAGCACAATATTTTTAAGTTGTAAGGTGTTTCATGATTGGTCAATAATGAAACTGGGAAATATATTGTATTTATTAGACGGGTATATCTTTGCTGTACTTTTTAAACATCATCTCATTGCTTTTGTTGAATAAGTTTACTGGTGTGGCTTAGAAAAAAGGACCTTGCATTTTGGTATTTTTTTTCAATGAAAATTTTCTCTCATGTAGGGTGCCCACCTTCAGGGGCCAAAAAGTGGTAAAACATGGTGGTCACCATGGTATCTCATATATGTTTATTGGTTGAACTAGGTCCAATCTGTAATTCTATGGCAGCCTCATTGTGCTTGAAGAGTTGTGAGGACCACAGCTTACTTAAAAGATATAATGGAGGTCTATGGAAAAACATTTACAGGTCTGGGCCCTAATGAAGAACATCAGGCCTGTTTTGTTGGATACCTTGGCTGCTATGCATGTGACCTGTAATATGTTTTTTAGCATTTTTTTGATTTCATTGAGTCCTATAATGATTTCAGCTTCAAAAATGCTATCTTTTTAAGACAAAAATCATTAAGACTGCAGGAAAAGAGCCTTATTAGTTGGTAGGGGTGATGGCTGGCTCAATTTTCACTACATATTGGGCTGGGAAGCATGTGAGTTCCACTGCTGCACTATGAGGCTCTACTGGCGGCATCATTTCATTTATCAAACTTATATCCTATACATTTGTATTTTTCATTGTTATGCTGAAGCATTTTTGAGTATGTCTTCTTGTAATTGACAAAATATGGTAAAAATGGCCCTTCGCAAGTTTCCGTAGACGGCAGTAGTGGTCACTTGAATGAGTTAAATGCAGCAACTTTGATGAAAAGTATTACAAGTGGTAAATCCACATTTGCATGCTCATTTATTGTCATTTGCCTTAGTTGAACTTGGAGATAGCACAGGAGACTGTCACATGACCCAATATGACCTTGACCTTTGAAAAATGGACCTTTCCATTGAGCAACAGTGAAGAACAACTTGGAAACCTGTCTGAAGTTGCTGTGTCCATTTTGTTTATTAATCCACCTGGGCCCTTTTGGTTGATTTGCTGTGCCAAATTGACCCTAGACCTTATTGATGACCATGACCTTTATAAGAGGAGCGATTTCAGATGCATATATGTATGTGTATTAGTTCGTTTTAATCTTTACTATTCGATCCGGCAATATAAATGACACTTTGAAAAAAATGGCATTATGAAACTTCTTCAACATAGCAATTCACATGCATGATTTTAGCAAATTTATAGCCTGCCATTTATAAAATGAGTATTTTGGGCTAGTAATTTTAAAATTTTGTCAATAATTTGGTGCTTTTCTCTGACCATTTTACCTCATTTGAGACAAATAGGTCATAAATAGTAGAATGGGTACCTTTTTGGCCAAAAAATTGCAAAGTGACATTGACCTTTGACCTCTATGACCTTGATATCTCCCTTTCACTGACCTTGACCTTGCAGCATCCTGGCTGAAGTAGTTTTATTCTCCCGCTAGGCCTTCGGTAAAATGTAAGTATTCCAAATGCCATGCCGGTGAGCATAGTCCCTCTGCATGGAAAGAAGCTTTGCTCTTCCCCACCTCTGACTGTTACATAATATTAGCTTTTTTCATCTAAATGAGCAGAAATTGCTCTATTTTTGTACAAATGAAGTTTTTAAGTGATTAGAAGTTGATTTTATGTATAAAGAAAGGCTTCTATGCCCCATAGCTAGGAGCATGTAATTTTTGCCTTGTCAATGGGGGTGGGTGGGGTAACTCCACATTAGACTAATGATGGTAAAGCACATGCATCTTCTTGGTATAGTTTATTGTAAAGTGATGTTTTAAGCTTATATGAGAGAAGTTTGAGGCATTTCTGATATATAATAATAGAGATATAAGAAAATTAATATGTTCACTTTCCCTTTTTCATTATTTTGCTATACAATGATCCTTCTAGTAACATATGTAGGGGATAGGGCTGTTTAAAGGGTTCCCAAGAATAACTTTGGAGTATATGATGCAAACAAACAATATAAATGTGCTTTAAAATGTTTAATGGTTTAAATTAAATGGTTTTGATGGTCTTTTATCTAAAATGGGTTATGTCTTTAGGTCACAGACCTGTAAATGTAAAAAGGGCACTGATTGGCTCAAAAGGTGGGTGGAAGCTCAGCACAATATTTTTAAGTTGTAAGGTGTTTCATGATTGGTCAATAATGAAACTGGGAAATATATTGTATTTATTAGACGGGTATATCTTTGCTGTACTTTTTAAACATCATCTCATTGCTTTTGTTGAATAAGTTTACTGGTGTGGCTTAGAAAAAAGGACCTTGCATTTTGGTATTTTTTTTCAATGAAAATTTTCTCTCATGTAGTGTGCCCACCTTCAGGGGCCAAAAAGTGGTAAAACATGGTGGTCACCATGGTATCTCATATATGTTTATTGGTTGAACTAGGTCCAATCTGTAATTCTATGGCAGCCTCATTGTGCTTGAAGAGTTGTGAGGACCACAGCTTACTTAAAAGATATAATGGAGGTCTATGGAAAAACATTTACAGGTCTGGGCCCTAATGAAGAACATCAGGCCTGTTTTGTTGGATACCTTGGCTGCTATGCATGTGACCTGTAATATGTTTTTTAGCATTGTTTTGATTTCATTGAGTCCTATAATGATTTCAGCTTCAAAAATGCTATCTTTTTAAGACAATCATTAAGACTGCAGGAAAAGAGCCTTATTAGTTGGTAGGGGTGATGGCTGGCTCAATTTTCACTACATATTGGGCTGGGAAGCATGTGAGTTCCACTGCTGCACTATGAGGCTCTACTGGCGGCATCATTTCATTTATCAAACTTATATCCTATACATTTGTATTTTTCATTGTTATGCTGAAGCATTTTTGAGTATGTCTTCTTGTAATTGACAAAATATGGTAAAAATGGCCCTTCGCAAGTTTCCGTAGACGGCAGTAGTGGTCACTTGAATGAGTTAAATGCAGCAACTTTGATGAAAAGTATTACAAGTGGTAAATCCACATTTGCATGCTCATTTATTGTCATTTGCCTTAGTTGAACTTGGAGATAGCACAGGAGACTGTCACATGACCCAATATGACCTTGACCTTTGAAAAATGGACCTTTCCATTGAGCAACAGTGAAGAACAACTTGGAAACCTGTCTGAAGTTGCTGTGTCCATTTTGTTTATTAATCCACCTGGGCCCTTTTGGTTGATTTGCTGTGCCAAATTGACCCTAGACCTTATTGATGACCATGACCTTTATAAGAGGAGCGATTTCAGATGCATATATGTATGTGTATTAGTTCGTTTTAATCTTTACTATTCGATCCGGCAATATAAATGACACTTTGAAAAAAATGGCATTATGAAACTTCTTCAACATAGCAATTCACATGCATGATTTTAGCAAATTTATAGCCTGCCATTTATAAAATGAGTATTTTGGGCTAGTAATTTTAAAATTTTGTCAATAATTTGGTGCTTTTCTCTGACCATTTTACCTCATTTGAGACAAATAGGTCATAAATAGTAGAATGGGTACCTTTTTGGCCAAAAAATTGCAAAGTGACATTGACCTTTGACCTCTATGACCTTGATATCTCCCTTTCACTGACCTTGACCTTGCAGCATCCTGGCTGAAGTAGTTTTATTCTCCCGCTAGGCCTTCGGTAAAATGTAAGTATTCCAAATGCCATGCCGGTGAGCATAGTCCCTCTGCATGGAAAGAAGCTTTGCTCTTCTCCACCTCTGACTGTTACATAATATTAGCTTTTTTCATCTAAATGAGCAGAAATTGCTCTATTTTTGTACAAATGAAGTTTTTAAGTGATTAGAAGTTGATTTTATGTATAAAGAAAGGCTTCTATGCCCCATAGCTAGGAGCATGTAATTTTTGCCTTGTCAATGGGGGTGGGTGGGGTAACTCCACATTAGACTAATGATGGTAAAGCACATGCATCTTCTTGGTAAAGTTTATTGTAAAGTGATGTTTTAAGCTTATATGAGAGAAGTTTGAGGCATTTCTGATATATAATAATAGAGATATAAGAAAATTAATATGTTCACTTTCCCTTTTTCATTATTTTGCTATACAATGATCCTTCTAGTAACATATGTAGGGGATAGGGCTGTTTAAAGGGTTCCCAAGAATAACTTTGGAGTATATGATGCAAACAAACAATATAAATGTGCTTTAAAATGTTTAATGGTTTAAATTAAATGGTTTTGATGGTCTTTTATCTAAAATGGGTTATGTCTTTAGGTCACAGACCTGTAAATGTAAAAAGGGCACTGATTGGCTCAAAAGGTGGGTGGAAGCTCAGCACAATATTTTTAAGTTGTAAGGTGTTTCATGATTGGTCAATAATGAAACTGGGAAATATATTGTATTTATTAGACGGGTATATCTTTGCTGTACTTTTTAAACATCATCTCATTGCTTTTGTTGAATAAGTTTACTGGTGTGGCTTAGAAAAAAGGACCTTGCATTTTGGTATTTTTTTTCAATGAAAATTTTCTCTCATGTAGGGTGCCCACCTTCAGGGGCCAAAAAGTGGTAAAACATGGTGGTCACCATGGTATCTCATATATGTTTATTGGTTGAACTAGGTCCAATCTGTAATTCTATGGCAGCCTCATTGTGCTTGAAGAGTTGTGAGGACCACAGCTTACTTAAAAGATATAATGGAGGTCTATGGAAAAACATTTACAGGTCTGGGCCCTAATGAAGAACATCAGGCCTGTTTTGTTGGATACCTTGGCTGCTATGCATGTGACCTGTAATATGTTTTTTAGCATTGTTTTGATTTCATTGAGTCCTATAATGATTTCAGCTTCAAAAATGCTATCTTTTTAAGACAAAAATCATTAAGACTGCAGGAAAAGAGCCTTATTAGTTGGTAGGGGTGATGGCTGGCTCAATTTTCACTACATATTGGGCTGGGAAGCATGTGAGTTCCACTGCTGCACTATGAGGCTCTACTGGCGGCATCATTTCATTTATCAAACTTATATCCTATACTTTTGTATTTTTCATTGTTATGCTGAAGCATTTTTGAGTATGTCTTCTTGTAATTGACAAAATATGGTAAAAATGGCCCTTCGCAAGTTTCCGTAGACGGCAGTAGTGGTCACTTGAATGAGTTAAATGCAGCAACTTTGATGAAAAGTATTACAAGTGGTAAATCCACATTTGCATGCTCATTTATTGTCATTTGCCTTAGTTGAACTTGGAGATAGCACAGGAGACTGTCACATGACCCAATATGACCTTGACCTTTGAAAAATGGACCTTTCCATTGAGCAACAGTGAAGAACAACTTGGAAACCTGTCTGAAGTTGCTGTGTCCATTTTGTTTATTAATCCACCTGGGCCCTTTTGGTTGATTTGCTGTGCCAAATTGACCCTAGACCTTATTGATGACCATGACCTTTATAAGAGGAGCGATTTCAGATGCATATATGTATGTGTATTAGTTCGTTTTAATCTTTACTATTCGATCCGGCAATATAAATGACACTTTGAAAAAAATGGCATTATGAAACTTCTTCAACATAGCAATTCACATGCATGATTTTAGCAAATTTATAGCCTGCCATTTATAAAATGAGTATTTTGGGCTAGTAATTTTAAAATTTTGTCAATAATTTGGTGCTTTTCTCTGACCATTTTACCTCATTTGAGACAAATAGGTCATAAATAGTAGAATGGGTACCTTTTTGGCCAAAAAATTGCAAAGTGACATTGACCTTTGACCTCTATGACCTTGATATCTCCCTTTCACTGACCTTGACCTTGCAGCATCCTGGCTGAAGTAGTTTTATTCTCCCGCTAGGCCTTCGGTAAAATGTAAGTATTCCAAATGCCATGCTGGTGAGCATAGTCCCTCTGCATGGAAAGAAGCTTTGCTCTTCCCCACCTCTGACTGTTACATAATATTAGCTTTTTTCATCTAAATGAGCAGAAATTGCTCTATTTTTGTACAAATGAAGTTTTTAAGTGATTAGAAGTTGATTTTATGTATAAAGAAAGGCTTCTATGCCCCATAGCTAGGAGCATGTAATTTTTGCCTTGTCAATGGGGGTGGGTGGGGTAACTCCACATTAGACTAATGATGGTAAAGCACATGCATCTTCTTGGTATAGTTTATTGTAAAGTGATGTTTTAAGCTTATATGAGAGAAGTTTGAGGCATTTCTGATATATAATAATAGAGATATAAGAAAATTAATATGTTCACTTTCCCTTTTTCATTATTTTGCTATACAATGATTCTTCTAGTAACATATGTAGGGGATAGGGCTGTTTAAAGGGTTCCCAAGAATAACTTTGGAGTATATGATGCAAACAAACAATATAAATGTGCTTTAAAATGTTTAATGGTTTAAATTAAATGGTTTTGATGGTCTTTTATCTAAAATGGGTTATGTCTTTAGGTCACAGACCTGTAAATGTAAAAAGGGCACTGATTGGCTCAAAAGGTGGGTGGAAGCTCAGCACAATATTTTTAAGTTGTAAGGTGTTTCATGATTGGTCAATAATGAAACTGGGAAATATATTGTATTTATTAGACGGGTATATCTTTGCTGTACTTTTTAAACATCATCTCATTGCTTTTGTTGAATAAGTTTACTGGTGTGGCTTAGAAAAAAGGACCTTGCATTTTGGTATTTTTTTTCAATGAAAATTTTCTCTCATGTAGGGTGCCCACCTTCAGGGGCCAAAAAGTGGTAAAACATGGTGGTCACCATGGTATCTCATATATGTTTATTGGTTGAACTAGGTCCAATCTGTAATTCTATGGCAGCCTCATTGTGCTTGAAGAGTTGTGAGGACCACAGCTTACTTAAAAGATATAATGGAGGTCTATGGAAAAACATTTACAGGTCTGGGCCCTAATGAAGAACATCAGGCCTGTTTTGTTGGATACCTTGGCTGCTATGCATGTGACCTGTAATATGTTTTTTAGCATTGTTTTGATTTCATTGAGTCCTATAATGATTTCAGCTTCAAAAATGCTATCTTTTTAAGACAAAAATCATTAAGACTGCAGGAAAAGAGCCTTATTAGTTGGTAGGGGTGATGGCTGGCTCAATTTTCACTACATATTGGGCTGGGAAGCATGTGAGTTCCACTGCTGCACTATGAGGCTCTACTGGCGGCATCATTTCATTTATCAAACTTATATCCTATACATTTGTATTTTTCATTGTTATGCTGAAGCATTTTTGAGTATGTCTTCTTGTAATTGACAAAATATGGTAAAAATGGCCCTTCGCAAGTTTCCGTAGACGGCAGTAGTGGTCACTTGAATGAGTTAAATGCAGCAACTTTGATGAAAAGTATTACAAGTGGTAAATCCACATTTGCATGCTCATTTATTGTCATTTGCCTTAGTTGAACTTGGAGATAGCACAGGAGACTGTCACATGACCCAATATGACCTTGACCTTTGAAAAATGGACCTTTCCATTGAGCAACAGTGAAGAACAACTTGGAAACCTGTCTGAAGTTGCTGTGTCCATTTTGTTTATTAATCCACCTGGGCCCTTTTGGTTGATTTGCTGTGCCAAATTGACCCTAGACCTTATTGATGACCATGACCTTTATAAGAGGAGCGATTTCAGATGCATATATGTATGTGTATTAGTTCGTTTTAATCTTTACTATTCGATCCGGCAATATAAATGACACTTTGAAAAAAATGGCATTATGAAACTTCTTCAACATAGCAATTCACATGCATGATTTTAGCAAATTTATAGCCTGCCATTTATAAAATGAGTATTTTGGGCTAGTAATTTTAAAATTTTGTCAATAATTTGGTGCTTTTCTCTGACCATTTTACCTCATTTGAGACAAATAGGTCATAAATAGTAGAATGGGTACCTTTTTGGCCAAAAAATTGCAAAGTGACATTGACCTTTGACCTCTATATCCTTGATATCTCCCTTTCACTGACCTTGACCTTGCAGCATCCTGGCTGAAGTAGTTTTATTCTCCCGCTAGGCCTTCGGTAAAATGTAAGTATTCCAAATGCCATGCCGGTGAGCATAGTCCCTCTGCATGGAAAGAAGCTTTGCTCTTCCCCACCTCTGACTGTTACATAATATTAGCTTTTTTCATCTAAATGAGCAGAAATTGCTCTATTTTTGTACAAATGAAGTTTTTAAGTGATTAGAAGTTGATTTTATGTATAAAGAAAGGCTTCTATGCCCCATAGCTAGGAGCATGTAATTTTTGCCTTGTCAATGGGGGTGGGTGGGGTAACTCCACATTAGACTAATGATGGTAAAGCACATGCATCTTCTTGGTATAGTTTATTGTAAAGTGATGTTTTAAGCTTATATGAGAGAAGTTTGAGGCATTTCTGATATATAATAATAGAGATATAAGAAAATTAATATGTTCACTTTCCCTTTTTCATTATTTTGCTATACAATGATTCTTCTAGTAACATATGTAGGGGAGAGGGCTGTTTAAAGGGTTCCCAAGAATAACTTTGGAGTATATGATGCAAACAAACAATATAAATGTGCTTTAAAATGTTTAATGGTTTAAATTAAATGGTTTTGATGGTCTTTTATCTAAAATGGGTTATGTCTTTAGGTCACAGACCTGTAAATGTAAAAAGGGCACTGATTGGCTCAAAAGGTGGGTGGAAGCTCAGCACAATATTTTTAAGTTGTAAGGTGTTTCATGATTGGTCAATAATGAAACTGGGAAATATATTGTATTTATTAGACGGGTATATCTTTGCTGTACTTTTTAAACATCATCTCATTGCTTTTGTTGAATAAGTTTACTGGTGTGGCTTAGAAAAAAGGACCTTGCATTTTGGTATTTTTTTTCAATGAAAATTTTCTCTCATGTAGGGTGCCCACCTTCAGGGGCCAAAAAGTGGTAAAACATGGTGGTCACCATGGTATCTCATATATGTTTATTGGTTGAACTAGGTCCAATCTGTAATTCTATGGCAGCCTCATTGTGCTTGAAGAGTTGTGAGGACCACAGCTTACTTAAAAGATATAATGGAGGTCTATGGAAAAACATTTACAGGTCTGGGCCCTAATGAAGAACATCAGGCCTGTTTTGTTGGATACCTTGGCTGCTATGCATGTGACCTGTAATATGTTTTTTAGCATTGTTTTGATTTCATTGAGTCCTATAATGATTTCAGCTTCAAAAATGCTATCTTTTTAAGACAAAAATCATTAAGACTGCAGGAAAAGAGCCTTATTAGTTGGTAGGGGTGATGGCTGGCTCAATTTTCACTACATATTGGGCTGGGAAGCATGTGAGTTCCACTGCTGCACTATGAGGCTCTACTGGCGGCATCATTTCATTTATCAAACTTATATCCTATACATTTGTATTTTTCATTGTTATGCTGAAGCATTTTTGAGTATGTCTTCTTGTAATTGACAAAATATGGTAAAAATGGCCCTTCGCAAGTTTCCGTAGACGGCAGTAGTGGTCACTTGAATGAGTTAAATGCAGCAACTTTGATGAAAAGTATTACAAGTGGTAAATCCACATTTGCATGCTCATTTATTGTCATTTGCCTTAGTTGAACTTGGAGATAGCACAGGAGACTGTCACATGACCCAATATGACCTTGACCTTTGAAAAATGGACCTTTCCATTGAGCAACAGTGAAGAACAACTTGGAAACCTGTCTGAAGTTGCTGTGTCCATTTTGTTTATTAATCCACCTGGGCCCTTTTGGTTGATTTGCTGTGCCAAATTGACCCTAGACCTTATTGATGACCATGACCTTTATAAGAGGAGCGATTTCAGATGCATATATGTATGTGTATTAGTTCGTTTTAATCTTTACTATTCGATCCGGCAATATAAATGACACTTTGAAAAAAATGGCATTATGAAACTTCTTCAACATAGCAATTCACATGCATGATTTTAGCAAATTTATAGCCTGCCATTTATAAAATGAGTATTTTGGGCTAGTAATTTTAAAATTTTGTCAATAATTTGGTGCTTTTCTCTGACCATTTTACCTCATTTGAGACAAATAGGTCATAAATAGTAGAATGGGTACCTTTTTGGCCAAAAAATTGCAAAGTGACATTGACCTTTGACCTCTATATCCTTGATATCTCCCTTTCACTGACCTTGACCTTGCAGCATCCTGGCTGAAGTAGTTTTATTCTCCCGCTAGGCCTTCGGTAAAATGTAAGTATTCCAAATGCCATGCCGGTGAGCATAGTCCCTCTGCATGGAAAGAAGCTTTGCTCTTCCCCACCTCTGACTGTTACATAATATTAGCTTTTTTCATCTAAATGAGCAGAAATTGCTCTATTTTTGTACAAATGAAGTTTTTAAGTGATTAGAAGTTGATTTTATGTATAAAGAAAGGCTTCTATGCCCCATAGCTAGGAGCATGTAATTTTTGCCTTGTCAATGGGGGTGGGTGGGGTAACTCCACATTAGACTAATGATGGTAAAGCACATGCATCTTCTTGGTATAGTTTATTGTAAAGTGATGTTTTAAGCTTATATGAGAGAAGTTTGAGGCATTTCTGATATATAATAATAGAGATATAAGAAAATTAATATGTTCACTTTCCCTTTTTCATTATTTTGCTATACAATGATTCTTCTAGTAACATATGTAGGGGAGAGGGCTGTTTAAAGGGTTCCCAAGAATAACTTTGGAGTATATGATGCAAACAAACAATATAAATGTGCTTTAAAATGTTTAATGGTTTAAATTAAATGGTTTTGATGGTCTTTTATCTAAAATGGGTTATGTCTTTAGGTCACAGACCTGTAAATGTAAAAAGGGCACTGATTGGCTCAAAAGGTGGGTGGAAGCTCAGCACAATATTTTTAAGTTGTAAGGTGTTTCATGATTGGTCAATAATGAAACTGGGAAATATATTGTATTTATTAGACGGGTATATCTTTGCTGTACTTTTTAAACATCATCTCATTGCTTTTGTTGAATAAGTTTACTGGTGTGGCTTAGAAAAAAGGACCTTGCATTTTGGTATTTTTTTTCAATGAAAATTTTCTCTCATGTAGGGTGCCCACCTTCAGGGGCCAAAAAGTGGTAAAACATGGTGGTCACCATGGTATCTCATATATGTTTATTGGTTGAACTAGGTCCAATCTGTAATTCTATGGCAGCCTCATTGTGCTTGAAGAGTTGTGAGGACCACAGCTTACTTAAAAGATATAATGGAGGTCTATGGAAAAACATTTACAGGTCTGGGCCCTAATGAAGAACATCAGGCCTGTTTTGTTGGATACCTTGGCTGCTATGCATGTGACCTGTAATATGTTTTTTAGCATTGTTTTGATTTCATTGAGTCCTATAATGATTTCAGCTTCAAAAATGCTATCTTTTTAAGACAAAAATCATTAAGACTGCAGGAAAAGAGCCTTATTAGTTGGTAGGGGTGATGGCTGGCTCAATTTTCACTACATATTGGGCTGGGAAGTATGTGAGTTCCACTGCTGCACTATGAGGCTCTACTGGCGGCATCATTTCATTTATCAAACTTATATCCTATACATTTGTATTTTTCATTGTTATGCTGAAGCATTTTTGAGTATGTCTTCTTGTAATTGACAAAATATGGTAAAAATGGCCCTTCGCAAGTTTCCGTAGACGGCAGTAGTGGTCACTTGAATGAGTTAAATGCAGCAACTTTGATGAAAAGTATTACAAGTGGTAAATCCACATTTGCATGCTCATTTATTGTCATTTGCCTTAGTTGAACTTGGAGATAGCACAGGAGACTGTCACATGACCCAATATGACCTTGACCTTTGAAAAATGGACCTTTCCATTGAGCAACAGTGAAGAACAACTTGGAAACCTGTCTGAAGTTGCTGTGTCCATTTTGTTTATTAATCCACCTGGGCCCTTTTGGTTGATTTGCTGTGCCAAATTGACCCTAGACCTTATTGATGACCATGACCTTTATAAGAGGAGCGATTTCAGATGCATATATGTATGTGTATTAGTTCGTTTTAATCTTTACTATTCGATCCGGCAATATAAATGACTTTTTGAAAAAAATGGCATTATGAAACTTCTTCAACATAGCAATTCACATGCATGATTTTAGCAAATTTATAGCCTGCCATTTATAAAATGAGTATTTTGGGCTAGTAATTTTAAAATTTTGTCAATAATTTGGTGCTTTTCTCTGACCATTTTACCTCATTTGAGACAAATAGGTCATAAATAGTAGAATGGGTACCTTTTTGGCCAAAAAATTGCAAAGTGACATTGACCTTTGACCTCTATGACCTTGATATCTCCCTTTCACTGACCTTGACCTTGCAGCATCCTGGCTGAAGTAGTTTTATTCTCCCGCTAGGCCTTCGGTAAAATGTAAGTATTCCAAATGCCATGCCGGTGAGCATAGTCCCTCTGCATGGAAAGAAGCTTTGCTCTTCCCCACCTCTGACTGTTACATAATATTAGCTTTTTTCATCTAAATGAGCAGAAATTGCTCTATTTTTGTACAAATGAAGTTTTTAAGTGATTAGAAGTTGATTTTATGTATAAAGAAAGGCTTCTATGCCCCATAGCTAGGAGCATGTAATTTTTGCCTTGTCAATGGGGGTGGGTGGGGTAACTCCACATTAGACTAATGATGGTAAAGCACATGCATCTTCTTGGTATAGTTTATTGTAAAGTGATGTTTTAAGCTTATATGAGAGAAGTTTGAGGCATTTCTGATATATAATAATAGAGATATAAGAAAATTAATATGTTCACTTTCCCTTTTTCATTATTTTGCTATACAATGATTCTTCTAGTAACATATGTAGGGGATAGGGCTGTTTAAAGGGTTCCCAAGAATAACTTTGGAGTATATGATGCAAACAAACAATATAAATGTGCTTTAAAATGTTTAATGGTTTAAATTAAATGGTTTTGATGGTCTTTTATCTAAAATGGGTTATGTCTTTAGGTCACAGACCTGTAAATGTAAAAAGGGCACTGATTGGCTCAAAAGGTGGGTGGAAGCTCAGCACAATATTTTTAAGTTGTAAGGTGTTTCATGATTGGTCAATAATGAAACTGGGAAATATATTGTATTTATTAGACGGGTATATCTTTGCTGTACTTTTTAAACATCATCTCATTGCTTTTGTTGAATAAGTTTACTGGTGTGGCTTAGAAAAAAGGACCTTGCATTTTGGTATTTTTTTTCAATGAAAATTTTCTCTCATGTAGGGTGCCCACCTTCAGGGGCCAAAAAGTGGTAAAACATGGTGGTCACCATGGTATCTCATATATGTTTATTGGTTGAACTAGATCCAATCTGTAATTCTATGGCAGCCTCATTGTGCTTGAAGAGTTGTGAGGACCACAGCTTACTTAAAAGATATAATGGAGGTCTATGGAAAAACATTTACAGGTCTGGGCCCTAATGAAGAACATCAGGCCTGTTTTGTTGGATACCTTGGCTGCTATGCATGTGACCTGTAATATGTTTTTTAGCATTGTTTTGATTTCATTGAGTCCTATAATGATTTCAGCTTCAAAAATGCTATCTTTTTAAGACAAAAATCATTAAGACTGCAGGAAAAGAGCCTTATTAGTTGGTAGGGGTGATGGCTGGCTCAATTTTCACTACATATTGGGCTGGGAAGCATGTGAGTTCCACTGCTGCACTATGAGGCTCTACTGGCGGCATCATTTCATTTATCAAACTTATATCCTATACATTTGTATTTTTCATTGTTATGCTGAAGCATTTTTGAGTATGTCTTCTTGTAATTGACAAAATATGGTAAAAATGGCCCTTCGCAAGTTTCCGTAGACGGCAGTAGTGGTCACTTGAATGAGTTAAATGCAGCAACTTTGATGAAAAGTATTACAAGTGGTAAATCCACATTTGCATGCTCATTTATTGTCATTTGCCTTAGTTGAACTTGGAGATAGCACAGGAGACTGTCACATGACCCAATATGACCTTGACCTTTGAAAAATGGACCTTTCCATTGAGCAACAGTGAAGAACAACTTGGAAACCTGTCTGAAGTTGCTGTGTCCATTTTGTTTATTAATCCACCTGGGCCCTTTTGGTTGATTTGCTGTGCCAAATTGACCCTAGACCTTATTGATGACCATGACCTTTATAAGAGGAGCGATTTCAGATGCATATATGTATGTGTATTAGTTCGTTTTAATCTTTACTATTCGATCCGGCAATATAAATGACACTTTGAAAAAAATGGCATTATGAAACTTCTTCAACATAGCAATTCACATGCATGATTTTAGCAAATTTATAGCCTGCCATTTATAAAATGAGTATTTTGGGCTAGTAATTTTAAAATTTTGTCAATAATTTGGTGCTTTTCTCTGACCATTTTACCTCATTTGAGACAAATAGGTCATAAATAGTAGAATGGGTACCTTTTTGGCCAAAAAATTGCAAAGTGACATTGACCTTTGACCTCTATATCCTTGATATCTCCCTTTCACTGACCTTGACCTTGCAGCATCCTGGCTGAAGTAGTTTTATTCTCCCGCTAGGCCTTCGGTAAAATGTAAGTATTCCAAATGCCATGCCGGTGAGCATAGTCCCTCTGCATGGAAAGAAGCTTTGCTCTTCCCCACCTCTGACTGTTACATAATATTAGCTTTTTTCATCTAAATGAGCAGAAATTGCTCTATTTTTGTACAAATGAAGTTTTTAAGTGATTAGAAGTTGATTTTATGTATAAAGAAAGGCTTCTATGCCCCATAGCTAGGAGCATGTAATTTTTGCCTTGTCAATGGGGGTGGGTGGGGTAACTCCACATTAGACTAATGATGGTAAAGCACATGCATCTTCTTGGTATAGTTTATTGTAAAGTGATGTTTTAAGCTTATATGAGAGAAGTTTGAGGCATTTCTGATATATAATAATAGAGATATAAGAAAATTAATATGTTCACTTTCCCTTTTTCATTATTTTGCTATACAATGATTCTTCTAGTAACATATGTAGGGGATAGGGCTGTTTAAAGGGTTCCCAAGAATAACTTTGGAGTATATGATGCAAACAAACAATATAAATGTGCTTTAAAATGTTTAATGGTTTAAATTAAATGGTTTTGATGGTCTTTTATCTAAAATGGGTTATGTCTTTAGGTCACAGACCTGTAAATGTAAAAAGGGCACTGATTGGCTCAAAAGGTGGGTGGAAGCTCAGCACAATATTTTTAAGTTGTAAGGTGTTTCATGATTGGTCAATAATGAAACTGGGAAATATATTGTATTTATTAGACGGGTATATCTTTGCTGTACTTTTTAAACATCATCTCATTGCTTTTGTTGAATAAGTTTACTGGTGTGGCTTAGAAAAAAGGACCTTGCATTTTGGTATTTTTTTTCAATGAAAATTTTCTCTCATGTAGGGTGCCCACCTTCAGGGGCCAAAAAGTGGTAAAACATGGTGGTCACCATGGTATCTCATATATGTTTATTGGTTGAACTAGGTCCAATCTGTAATTCTATGGCAGCCTCATTGTGCTTGAAGAGTTGTGAGGACCACAGCTTACTTAAAAGATATAATGGAGGTCTATGGAAAAACATTTACAGGTCTGGGCCCTAATGAAGAACATCAGGCCTGTTTTGTTGGATACCTTGGCTGCTATGCATGTGACCTGTAATATGTTTTTTAGCATTGTTTTGATTTCATTGAGTCCTATAATGACTTCAGCTTCAAAAATGCTATCTTTTTAAGACAAAAATCATTAAGACTGCAGGAAAAGAGCCTTATTAGTTGGTAGGGGTGATGGCTGGCTCAATTTTCACTACATATTGGGCTGGGAAGCATGTGAGTTCCACTGCTGCACTATGAGGCTCTACTGGCGGCATCATTTCATTTATCAAACTTATATCCTATACATTTGTATTTTTCATTGTTATGCTGAAGCATTTTTGAGTATGTCTTCTTGTAATTGACAAAATATGGTAAAAATGGCCCTTCGCAAGTTTCCGTAGACGGCAGTAGTGGTCACTTGAATGAGTTAAATGCAGCAACTTTGATGAAAAGTATTACAAGTGGTAAATCCACATTTGCATGCTCATTTATTGTCATTTGCCTTAGTTGAACTTGGAGATAGCACAGGAGACTGTCACATGACCCAATATGACCTTGACCTTTGAAAAATGGACCTTTCCATTGAGCAACAGTGAAGAACAACTTGGAAACCTGTCTGAAGTTGCTGTGTCCATTTTGTTTATTAATCCACCTGGGCCCTTTTGGTTGATTTGCTGTGCCAAATTGACCCTAGACCTTATTGATGACCATGACCTTTATAAGAGGAGCGATTTCAGATGCATATATGTATGTGTATTAGTTCGTTTTAATCTTTACTATTCGATCCGGCAATATAAATGACACTTTGAAAAAAATGACATTATGAAACTTCTTCAACATAGCAATTCACATGCATGATTTTAGCAAATTTATAGCCTGCCATTTATAAAATGAGTATTTTGGGCTAGTAATTTTAAAATTTTGTCAATAATTTGGTGCTTTTCTCTGACCATTTTACCTCATTTGAGACAAATAGGTCATAAATAGTAGAATGGGTACCTTTTTGGCCAAAAAATTGCAAAGTGACATTGACCTTTGACCTCTATGACCTTGATATCTCCCTTTCACTGACCTTGACCTTGCAGCATCCTGGCTGAAGTAGTTTTATTCTCCCGCTAGGCCTTCGGTAAAATGTAAGTATTCCAAATGCCATGCCGGTGAGCATAGTCCCTCTGCATGGAAAGAAGCTTTGCTCTTCCCCACCTCTGACTGTTACATAATATTAGCTTTTTTCATCTAAATGAGCAGAAATTGCTCTATTTTTGTACAAATGAAGTTTTTAAGTGATTAGAAGTTGATTTTATGTATAAAGAAAGGCTTCTATGCCCCATAGCTAGGAGCATGTAATTTTTGCCTTGTCAATGGGGGTGGGTGGGGTAACTCCACATTAGACTAATGATGGTAAAGCACATGCATCTTCTTGGTATAGTTTATTGTAAAGTGATGTTTTAAGCTTATATGAGAGAAGTTTGAGGCATTTCTGATATATAATAATAGAGATATAAGAAAATTAATATGTTCACTTTCCCTTTTTCATTATTTTGCTATACAATGATCCTTCTAGTAACATATGTAGGGGATAGGGCTGTTTAAAGGGTTCCCAAGAATAACTTTGGAGTATATGATGCAAACAAACAATATAAATGTGCTTTAAAATGTTTAATGGTTTAAATTAAATGGTTTTGATGGTCTTTTATCTAAAATGGGTTATGTCTTTAGGTCACAGACCTGTAAATGTAAAAAGGGCACTGATTGGCTCAAAAGGTGGGTGGAAGCTCAGCACAATATTTTTAAGTTGTAAGGTGTTTCATGATTGGTCAATAATGAAACTGGGAAATATATTGTATTTATTAGACGGGTATATCTTTGCTGTACTTTTTAAACATCATCTCATTGCTTTTGTTGAATAAGTTTACTGGTGTGGCTTAGAAAAAAGGACCTTGCATTTTGGTATTTTTTTTCAATGAAAATTTTCTCTCATGTAGGGTGCCCACCTTCAGGGGCCAAAAAGTGGTAAAACATGGTGGTCACCATGGTATCTCATATATGTTTATTGGTTGAACTAGGTCCAATCTGTAATTCTATGGCAGCCTCATTGTGCTTGAAGAGTTGTGAGGACCACAGCTTACTTAAAAGATATAATGGAGGTCTATGGAAAAACATTTACAGGTCTGGGCCCTAAACACGGCCAAGGGTTTATGTGATTGTAAAATATCATACATATAAATGTCCTGTCCAGAAACTCTTTTCAATGATTTGCTTTCATTTTCGTAAGGTATAAGGTGGTCAAATTTGGACTCAAACAGCTAAATTTAAGCGAAATTGCTCCATTTTCCCTAGCCTGCTTTAGGGACTAAAATGTCAAAATTTTTGAGAGCTCCGAAACCTCTGGGAAATTAAAGGGTCCTGTCCAAAAATTCTTCTTAATGATTTACCTTCATTTACGTAAGGTATAAGGTGGTCAAATTTGGACTCAAACAGCAAAAATTGAGC
>CAXHUL010000724.1:0-17059 GCA_964019695.1 Loripinus fragilis
GTTAGGCACCAACAATTTCCTTATGCCATTTGTTGAAGTCTGGCAGCGAAGGAAACCTGTATTTAGTTCCTTTACAGATAATACACGGCCACCAATCCATCTCCTTCATCGCATAAAATCAGTACTGTGTTATGAAGAAGAGGGACCTGTTTCCTATGGATGAGAGGGACTTAAATTTCAGCAAAATCGTTATTTTTCCTAACAAATACAAAAAATTTTAAATTCCAAAATGCTATTCGATAGCCTTGGTGTGTACCTTGGACATACTTTAAATAGTGTGCCCTAACACATAAACTGATTCTAGAATCTTTGTTGAAGTTGAAAAAATGTCATTTTTCTTCACTACAAACCATTTCAATCTGTCAAGAAGAAAATCTTTTTAAAACCGATGCCAATTTCAAAAAGTTCAATGAGTCTCATCGAATAGCATCGTCCAGTTTCTAAATTTTGCTGTCAAAATTAAGAAACAGAAAGTTTAATCCAACTGGTATAGGCAATGAAGGAGATGGATTGGTGGCCCTGTGATAGACTGAACTCTCTCACATACAAGACAGCCAAGAGGTTAGCCCTTTCACAGCAGGTGACCACAAGGCTGCAATGAACAGACAAGTAAGCATGACAAACACGAAACATAAATAACAAACAGGATCCACAAAATAGGCGCCTTAGAAAGGTCAGTAGAAATATTTTTACTGGTGGGCTTAAACTAGTTTTATGGTACCAACCTCACCCTTATTTCTGATGTGGATCAAGACAAATATATGCTTGGTTTGCATTAAAGATCCCTAACTTATCGATGTATCATCGCCTTATATAAACACATCGAGATATAAAAAGGATATAAAACAAAGACAACGACTCAACAGTACATACAACTAAATACTAGAGTTAAAGAAATCCAACAGTTAAACCCGTGTGGGCTCGAGTACAGACACAACACCAGGCCCTAACCATATCATCAATAGATAAGTCATAAGTCAGAAACGCCATAGAATATGAGGATCCGACCTGCCGGCATGCAATTGAAGAGGAAAGCAAACTCATTTTTAACTGCTAAGTTAATAAAACAGGGCAATAGATATCATAAAATTCGAAAAGCATTTTCTAAATTCTACCACAGACACTCAGAGATTGTTAAATACAACATTGAGTTAAAAAATCTTCTGCAACAAGGCATATCAGAACCTATATTTTATCATGTTTTATGATAATTTAGTTTATAAATTCAAACGAATTGTTGGATATCATGCGACAGTCTGCATGCCTGGTTTTAAACCCAATCACGGTTTATAGCTATGGTTTCCTCTTTAATTGCACGATGGTGGGTCAGACCTCAGACTCTATGACGGCTCTGACGTAAAGCTTTATTCGGTGGGTTGGTGCCTGATGCTTATCTGTAGCTTGACCCACAGTGGCTCAATATGAGGTTTTCTTTAGCTGTGACTATCTGTGAGTCGTGAGCCCTTTTCTTTGTTTCATCATAGTGTGTTAATTTGGTTAGAGTATTTCTCCATGATGATACATTGCATTAGTTAGAAGGCTTCTATGTGATCTGAACATTTCTTGCACTTCAACAACGGCAGAATCTAGGGCGAAGATTTGGTACCAGTAAAATGCATTTAAGCCCCCGCTGTGGCTTAGGCTGCTGTCCGTTCTAAGGCGGTGGTTCTGTAGTTGTTGACTTTTTGTTTATTGTTACTCCCATTGTGGGAGTCTGTAATTGTTCTATGTTTTGTTGTACGTTAATTTATGTCCATTCTAGATTTGCAATCATATTGATGGGGAAGAGAGAGCTGGTTGCTTTGCTTAGTTTGTCTTCCTGGTGTCCCGTGGTAGTTGTGTGCCTCTTCCTCGCGGTGCCATGGGTTTGTCTGCGGTTTGTGATTGTGGTATTTGCTGATCATACTCACTTACTATTTCTGCCAACCATGATTGGGTTGACCACCAAGCATGCAGTCTGTTGCAAAACAATAATGTTATTACCAACCTTCTTATAACGAGAAATTATTTTAATAAACTGTGTTGAAAAAATATTAGAGCCAACAATTTTCTTTAAATCATACACTTAGTCGCCATAAAATTCTGGTTCCAAAGCCCCCGGCGCAAGAGAGATTTAAGTCCAATATTGAATTTAGATATTAAGTCATAGTATCAGCGTTAAATTTAGAAAAAGTGTTGCGACGTTTATGATACCGATAGCCTTGTTTGAGAAGTTTCTGAGTTTTCAGTGAATTGCGAGTGTTGATGTCAGCAACTAGCAAATCGGATGAATTGAGAAATACAAACTCCATAGGATGCAGAGAGAGGAACATCACCTATTAAAAAAGGAAAATTGACAATTTTAACATCAAAATCGTCGCGTTTATCATCAATTTTGGTAGAAAGAATATCATTAGAAATGAACAAATGCAAGTCCAAAAACGAAGCTTCAGTATCAGAGGTATTTGCTTTATTAAGTTGAAGCTCAGCAGGGCATATTATTCTTATCATATTGTCAAAATAAATAATATTTTGGTTTAGAATATCATCCAAATATCAGGATATAGTATTAAAAGCATCAATAATACCAGCCTGAGACGTCAAATAATATCAGTAAGAGACGTCATAAAGTCCCTTTCATAACAAAACAAGAATAAATCCGCAATAAGGGGAGCACAATAAGTGCTCATTGGAATCCCTACAACTTGTCTATACAACTTAGTGCCAAATAGTATAAAAAATGTTGTCCAACAAAAACGTTAGCGCATCACCTACATTTTGACAAGAACATTCATTATATTTTCTTAAGCTTTTCCAAAGTAAAAAAATACGTTTCTATCGTTACATGCAAGGTAAGGAGAGTCTTCTGTTAGGAAAGTTCTTTCAATTCGATCAATAGGTTTATCATTAATTAAATTATGAGGTAAAGTAGTGTAAAGAGTAGAAAAATCATAAGTAGACAAAGTGGTCGTTGAAATCTCTAGCTTAAAGTTTATCTATTTTTAATAGATCAAAATAGATTCTTACCGGATCTTTCATAATATACATTTTATCAGTACATAATAACATGCTTTTGACAGCAGTAAGACATGAGGTTAACAATTTAAAAAGGTCTGTTGTCGTTCAAGAACTAGAATTAGCAATAAATCTTACATGGAGTTTAGGTAACCAGTATAACGTAGGAACGTTGTCTTGATTTCTTTAGCTTTTGACACTATATTGCTGTTGCACACACATTTTGTATGCCAGTCATCAAGAAACCTTCAGAATCCCACATAATAGGGATCAGACATGTTTTCTATGCATTCACATCTGTGGGACCCCGAGGATGGTGTTGAAACCCGAGCCTGAAAGGCGAGGGTTTAAACGGCCCCGAGTTTAAACGACCCCGGGGTTTAAACGGCCCCGAGGGGTCTAGCAGATACTAGTGTAACAGAAGACCTTGTTTGATCGTTATTGTTGCATACTTAAAGTCATTTTGTCAATTGACAACTTTGGAAAGAAAGCTCCAAAAAGTTAATTTTTGTATTTCTATAATGGCTCGCAAAAGCATGAAGGATGCTTGTTCCAGAGCAAAGGCTAACGCCATCCTAACGTCACTACATTACGTTGATGTCTTCAATTTTTGTGACGGTCTAGCTGTTAATAGCACGCAACACGGCTTTTTATGCACTTAATGATCACGGTATCAACATTTGGCGATTTCAAAAGACTGTCATATTGGCGTAGTTTGAATTTGAATTTGGCGGTTTCTCAATTTATTGTCCATTAAAGTTGTCTTGGGGCTAGTATTAAAGGAAAGAATATGCTCCCGTATGGAGCATATTTTTTCCTTTAATAGTAGCCCTTTTTTAGACGTAGTTTTCATGCGCGGATCCAGAAAGTTTTGTCAAAGGGGGTCCAACTATTAGTTTGATGAGGGGAGCGGGTCATTTAAATGGCGTTTCGCTGGCGGGCCGATGATGGCCCAACATTGAATGCTTGATTGGTAGCTTTGTGATTTTAAGGGGATCCGGACCAATATTGCTAATAACCCTATATTTTTGTTATTTTCCGTGGAGAGGGGGGGGGGGTCATGACCCACTGTCCCCCCCCCCCTCTGGATCCGCACATAAGTTTCCTTTACGTTGAAACATACCCATCCGTTAAATTAAAGATACAGATACCAACATACGAAGGATGTTTGTCCATTTATTGCTTATTGTGAAGCTGAATTAAAAACTGTATTTCGCGGTCTCATATTTTGGCGATTTCTGTTTTTGTTTCTGCAAATAGCGCCAAATAAAAGTACCTGCCAAATATAAGTGCTTTACAGAAGTGTCGTAGAAAAAGAACAAAAAAAGGTATCTGCTGGATATCTTACAAACCTCTCAATGAAATGACTCTTGAGCAACCCTCCCTGGCCAAGTCACGTCTATTTATATAACAACTAGTGCATCATGCATGCATTTGCAGAAACCTGTACTATAAAACATCAATTTTGAGTAATTGACATGATGCGTCTACCTTATGAATTATGTAACTACTGTCGACAATAATTTTTCAGACCTTTGAGAACTAGTACATAATTAATAGCTGTTCCGACGAAATTATTCCCTTCAAGAGACAAACAGCAGACTTTTTATTAAGAAAAAGACACAAATTGAAGAAAGACATGTTTAATGTGATTTTTATGTTCCCTGAAAGAATGTCTAGAGACCAAAAGACATGCCTGTTTGTCCATCACTGCCGTATCCTATAAATACTTAAACGTTTATTAGCGCACCTTGTCCGACAGTTTTCATACGTGGCATTTGCTTTAAATTTTAAGCCTTAAAAGCGCCAATTATAAGCAAGGAACTTTAAATTTTAAGATCAAGATACTTCCTTGAGAATTTATTTTAGGGCCAAAACACAGGTTTATGTTATGTAAATACCCCAAAAAATGTCCTTAAAAATATCGGTACCAATCCGGAGAAAACAAAGATTTAAGCTTTTATCACCATTACCATTAGTGGGTGGGGTACCTGGAAAAAATGAAAATAAGATTTTTTACGAAAATAGTATGTGAGTATGATCAGGAAATACCCCAATAACAAACCGCAGACAACCCCGTGGCACCGCGAGGAAGAGCCGCTCAACCATCACGAGACACCAGGAAGACAAATTAAGCAAAGCAATCAGCTCTCTCTTCCCCATCAAGATGATTGCAATACTAGAACGGACATAAAGTGACGTACAATATGCTAATATTTTCACTTTCTTTTATAAATGCTGTTTATATCAGGTGTGGATGGTTTTCTGTTTATAAGTGTTTAAACTGAGTGGTCAGCAGAGAGCATATTCGTTTCCATGGCAACAACCCATAATCTCTAAATAATGGGGGTGTACCAACAAAACATGCATATATCAGCAGCAATTCATCCTAGAATACTAAACTTGGTACCAAATTATTTCTTAGTTTTCTAACGTTTTCCTGATTGTTCGATATTCAAATTATCTAATTTGTATATGCATGGTTATTTATGAAAACATGAGAAATAAGAGAAAAATTGCAGATAAATGAAGGGGGTTTACCTACAAAATAACCTAAATCTCAGTTGCTTATTGCACTACAGGTCAACACTTGGTACAAAATCGATAATGAGACATTGCCCTTTTACTCAGCGGTTTAATATGCAAATTATCTAATTTTCATATCCATCAATGTTTTTCAAAACATTAGAAGTTAGAGAAAATTCAAAGAAAAACTAAGGGGGTATATCTACAAAATTAATTATATCTCAGCTACTTATTTCCCTAGAGTACCAGTCATGGTACAAAATCATTACCAAGATCAAATCCTTTTACCCAGTGGTCCAACATGCAAATAATTAGCTTTAAATATCCATAACTATTAATAAAACATTAGATATTATAGAAAAGGAAAACGCACAAAAATTATGGAGTATACCTACATAATCACTCATATCTCAGCTGCTAAATGCCCTGAAATTCCGAACTTGGTTCTGAATTGATGCTAAGACACATTCCTTTTATCCATAGGTTCAACATGAGAGTAATCTAATTTTGAAAATCATGATTATCAAAGAGAACATAAGAAATCATACAAAAATTGCAGAAAATTGAGGGGTTATATACTTACAAAATTACTAATATCTCTGCTGCTAATTGACATAGAGTATCAAATATGGTACCAAAATAATGCTTAGACAGAGAACGTTAACCACATGCTCTTTATTAGAAATTCCTAAATTGTACAACTACCAATATTAATGAAAATATTAGAAATGAGAGAAAAAATGTTGACAAATTTATAGCGATGTACCAACAAAATAACCCATACCTTAGCTGCTGTAATTCTTAAACTTTCATAATTTTGCGCCAGGGTTAGCACACCGTACAACCGGCTGCTTAGATGACAGGTTACTAACAATGATGACAGATACGGGATTTTATGTCAATTGAAGGGTATGTTACAATTTTCGGTTGGCAAAATTGTTAGAGAAGCCCTCTGGTACTTTGTGGTGGGTGAGTACATTTGTTAGTGTTGAGAGATCCTACAGAAACAAGCTGACGTTATATCTCTCACAAATAAAGCCAAACTTGATCATCATTTCAGAGGTTTCCCGAGAAAAGTCACAAAAAACGGTTATCTGTTCAGGTTATGCGTCTCTTCGTCAAAGTCTGCTGTCTGCACTTATATACAATAAAACTACTATTATTCAGCTACATATCTGCCAAATTTGAAGCCGCAGTTTGAATTTATGAAGTTATTGGAGCCCATCAAAGACGACAGGTAGAGGAAAAATGGCTGCCTTTGTCAACAGATCCATTTTGAAGTGGCTGTCTTTGATGACAGGTCATGAATTTTAGTGGCTAACATTGATGACAGGTCATAATTATAGAAAGTTACTTTAATTTAACATATTTCTTCAGCCTTTGGTCTCAACTAAGAGCATAAATCATCTTCCATATTGCATTCAGGTCAAAATAATCTTATCTGCCAGTTGGTTAACTAATATTGAGCATAGGCAGACAGTCTAGATCCAGACCAGACACTGTAGAAACAGGGTCCATACTGTTTCTTTACCGGGCCGCGTAGCGCAGTCAGTAAGGTGTCTGGCAACAGATGCGAGACTGACTGCAGATCAAGGGGTTGTGAGCTCGATTCCGGCCCGGTCACACTTTCGCGGAGATTGATCATGAAATAATTTCTATGGTCATTCTCCTCCTTCTGCTGAATCAATCAAGAAGGGTTTGTTTGATTTGATTCTTTACATCCCATCAACAATCTTTCGGTTATAAAGGGACGGGTCTTCCTGGGTTGAACCAGTACTAAGCTAGGATTAATGTTCTTGCTCAAGGACACAACGCAGTGACGCCAGTGAGGCTCGAACCCATGGCCCCTTGGTCTCGAGTCAAGCACTCTACCACTGAGCCACTGCACTCCCCTCAAGAAGGGTTGTTGTCAGTTACAAGTGAAAGTGTTTGCACAAAATACTGGTTATCTGCTTGTTCAAGCTTGCCCAGGAAAAAGTGTGGTTAGGTAAACTGACCATCCCGCCATATCAATAGCTGTTGACTTGGGACGTAAGGCAACAAACCAAACAAAAAATACTGTTTCTTAGAGAATATAGATGCAAAAAATAACTCAAAATGTACGTCTAGATCAGATATCATTTAGATGACAAATGGGCGTATCTACTTTTCAGTAAAATCTTAAGTTTTTTTATATCAGTTATTTCATAATTTCTGCTTTAAGGACATGGTTTGGTTTGTGTTGTGCCACTTCCTGGTCATTGCTCATATTCTTGCAGTACCAGTACCTAGGGACAATATTACACCTCCCCTATACATATCAACCGAAAGTTGTGCATCACTGTTACAGGCTGAATGGCAACAGATAATATCCTGATCTCTCCTCACAGCAAAATATTTTCAGCCTTGATATGGTATAAATTGACACCATATGATGTTTAAAGCTAAACAGGCATGGTGTCTACTGGCGTTTTGACTGTTATCTACTGTGTTGTGCTTTGGTAACCAAAGTATTTCATAAACAGATTTTGGCGGTGGATCACAACTTGGAATATTTAGAGTTTGATGATCCCTTATATTGACCCCCTATTGATGGATCCTTATCGTCAAAGTCTGTAAAACAAACTTTGATCACCAAGGCACAACATAATAGATACCAGCCAAGACGCAAGAAAACACCATGCCTGTTTAGCACATGATGTCAACTTGCATACCATAATCAAGGCTGAAAATAATTTGCTGTGGGGAAAGATCTGGTTGCCATTCAGCCTGTAACAGTGATTCACAACTTTCTGTTGATTCATTTAGGCGAAGAGAAATTTTGTCACCAGGTACTTGTACTGCTTTGAACAAAAATAACATGAGCAGCGGCCAGGAAGTGGTACAACTCAAACCAAACACTGTCCTTAAAACCCAAACGTGCAATAAACTGATATTACAATAATAAATAGTGAGTATGATCAGGAAATACTACAATCACAAACTGCAGACAAACTAAGCAAAGCAACCATCTCTTCTCTTCCCCACCAAGATGATTGCAAAACTAGAATTTACATAAAGTAACGTACAACAAAACATAGAACAATTACAGACTCCCTAAATGGGAGTACAATAAAACCATTACCCTAGAACGGACAGCAGCCAAAGCCACTGAGGGGCCAAATGCATTCTACTGGCACCAAATCTCCACCCCAGATTTTGCCACCGTTGAAGCACAAGAAATGCCCAGGCCGCACAGAAGCCTCCTAACTATTGCAATATATCATCATGGAGAAACACCCCAATCAAATTAACACACTAAGACAAAAAAAGAAAAGGGCCCACGACCCAATGACAAAGCTCAAGATTTCAGTGAAAAGTGGATATGCCCATTTGTCATCTAACTGATATCTGATCTAGAATTACATTTTGAGCTTATTGTTTGTATCTATGTCCTCTAAGAAACAGTATGGACCCTGTTTCTAAAGTGTCTGGTCTGGATCTAGACTGTTTACCTATGCTCAATATCAGTTAGCCAACTGGCAGATAAGATTATTTTGATCTTAATGCAAAAGGGAAGATGATTTGTGCTTTCAGTTGAGACCAAAGGCTGAAGAAATATGTTAAATTAAAGTAACTTTCTATAATTATGACCTGTCATCAATGTTAGCCACTAAAATTCATAACCTGTCATCAAAGACAGCCACTTCAAAATGGATCTGTTGACAAAGGCAGCCATTTTTCCTCTACCTGTCGTCTTTGATGGGCTCCAATAACTTTATAAAATCAAACTGCGGCTTCAAATTTGGCCGAAATGTAGCTGAATAATAGTAGTTTTATTTTATATAAGTGCAGACAACAGACTTTGACGAAGAGACTTACAACCTGAACAGATAACCGTTTTTTGTGACTTTTCTTGGGAAACCTCTGAAATGATGATCAAGTGTGGCTTTAATCGTGAGGGATATAACGTCAGCTTGTTTCTGTAGGATCTCTCAGCACTAACAAGTGTACTCACTTACCACAGAGTACCAGAGGGGTTCTCTAACAATTTTGCCAACCGAAAATTAAAACCTACCCTTCATGGGACATAAAATCCCGTATCTGTCATCATTGTTAGTAATCTGTCATCTAAGCAGCCGATTGTACGTTGTGGTTAGGGCGAAGATTTGGTACCAGTAAAATGCATTTAAGCCCCCCCCCCCGGTGGCTTAGGCTGTTGTCCGTTCTAAGGCGGTGGTTCTGTTGTTGTTGATTTCTTGTTTATTGTTACAACATTGTTGGAGTCTGTAATTGTTCTATGTTTTGTTGTACGTTACTTTATGTCCATTCTAGTATTGCAATCATCTTGATGGGGAAGAGAGAGCTGATTGCTTTGCTTCATTTGTCTTCCTGGTGTCTCGTGGTGGTTGAGCGGCTTTTCCTCTCGGTGCCACGGGGTTGTCTGCAGTTTGTGATTGTGGTATTTCCTGATCATACTCACTTACTTTTTTTAGGTTAAATATTTTAATATGGTGCCAAGTTTGCTACTCTACGGCAATTTGCAACTGAAATATAACCAAAAAAAAATATGTGTGTTAACTATTGTCCAACTGTCCCTATTTTTTGCTGCTGACCCTTTTCGGTCATATCCCTCCCAATTCATCCCATAGTAAAACTTTTTAGAAAACAAATTCGACCTACGAGGGATGATCCTAAAGTTATGATCCTGGCTCAATATCTCTGTAACCAGCAATGCAACATGCCTGAAAATTGTACCAAATTCAAAAACATTCTTTGTCTATACACCGCTCTGACCATTTTTGTGTAACTTGAAGGAGCGACTGGAAATCTAGCCCGAAACAGGCATACCCTCAATGCACTGACATATCAAGCAGACTGTGCATATTAGAGACCTCATAATTCAGACAAGAGCAGTCTTGGCAATTCGTATTCATGGCTGCTAAATGTTCATCCGTTAGCCAACATGTCCTGTAAATATGGCGAACTTTCTATATGATCTTGGTTTCCTAGGCCCTTGAATGTATGGCTATGCAACTGTCAGCTATAAGCAAATTTTGGACCCCTTGAAGTTTTGACCAGCCCATTCTGCCGTAACAACAGCTGTGTTAAAGGTAAAAATAGTTTTAGGCAAACTTAGATAAACTGACTTTTGTCTGAAGCAATTATAAATAGTCGGTATCGTCGGAGACTGATAGTTTCCCACATAAGAAATTTGAAACGAGTCCACAAATTAGGTCAGTATTGGGTGGTACACAAATTTGCATGTGTATATCTAAAGATAATTCCCAATCAATTGTCCAAAGGTGCACTATATCGTAAAATGATGCAATATGGGTTTAAATTGAGCACAAAGCATCCGCCTGAGACCAATAACCATTTGAAAAATTCTTATTTAAAATCAATTAGTATTTTGGTAAAAAATGAACTTTTTACAATATTCCAATTAAGATTAAGATATTTTGTAATAAAAATAATATTGGTCTTAAATATTTTGCCGATATTAGGTTAGTCATGTTTTTTGCCAAAAATGATAGACAAAAATAGAAAATTCTCTTAAATGAAAATTCTGCAATGTATTCAAAATGACAAAGTTTTCAATTTCAATGACGTCATAATAATTGCGCGTTGTGCTTTAAATATTAAAGCGACACAATATGTCGCCATTCTTAAACTTTAATGGATATTATAAGTAACAAAAAAGTAAAAACACAATGCAATTTTATTTTGTGGTTTTAAAGATATCAGGCTTGAAAGATCGAGATTCAAATATTATCATAATTCTATAACATGAAAACAGGCCAGTGGTATGGAGTGAGCTATATATAATGTTCTGTAATTATTAAACGAAACAGTACAGCGAGAGAATGTTAACATCATTCTAAAGGTAAACTTTCGTTCTTTTGAATAGCGCATAGTATGCCCCTCAAAAATGTCTCCGTACAAAGCTACAAGGTAAAGATCAGAACTTTTGGATCATCCCTCGTACCTACTCTATTTCGATTTTCCATGCGATAGTAAAGTCGCATATTTTTTTGCCTAAGTAATTTTGTTGGTATACTCTCCTAATTTTTTCTGCTATTTTTCAATAATTTTAAATGTTTCATAAATGCATATGAAAAATAAAATTAGACCATATGCATATTGAACCACGGGGTATAAGGACTGTGTCTAAGCATCAAATAAGAGCCAGGTTTGGTAATTTAGGGCATCTAGCAGTTGAACTATGACTAATTTTGTAAGTATACCCACTAATTTTTTCTGTGATTCGTCTATTATTTCCAATATTTTCATTTATATTCATTAATATCAAAAATTTAGTTATTTGAATGTTGAACCACTGAGTAAAAGAATTCTGAGATATGAGTATACCCCCTTGTTTTTGTTGTTGTTGTTTTTCTTTCTGGCAAATTGTCTCTTACTTCTGTACTTTTAATTAATATCAATAGATATGACAATTAGATAACTGTGTGACCATGAAATACTTGCTCTGATATGACTTGTTGCAGAAGAGTTTTTAAACAAACATTGTACTTTTAGAAGTCAAAGATCAGGAATCGATACAATCAAGTACCACGCCTGACCCAGGATACCGTATGGGAAAGTGACAGATACACAAGAAAACATCACATACTCTGAATGTCTGTGGCAGAATGTAGAAAACGCTTTACGAAGTTTATGATATTTTTATCCAAAAACTGCTGGATGGTTTTCTGTCATGGAATAGACTGATCAGATATGTGTTTTAGTAACTTAACAGTCAAAAACAATTGTTTCTATTGTTGAACCCACTAACCGTTATTAGAACATACTCTAGCGAAACGAATAAGCTGCTAAATATGAAAATTCAATCCTCTTTACAACGAAATAATTTGTCTCCAATTAATTTGACGATAAACTGAATTCCTGTTGTAATAAACTAAAATTTAAGCTAAACTGGTTCATTTGTGCAATACCGACGTTGTAATTTTTTTGCTGCTGTAAAGAGTGTCAGTTTAAAGAAGTTTCACCATAGGGAGGGTAGCGAGGAGCATCTCCATTCAGAAATGGGTAGTTAACTTTTTTCAAAATTTAAATCATCTCGTTTATCGTAAAATTTAGATGAAACAATGCCATTTGTTATAGACAAATCCTAATAAAAGAGGGGGCTTCAGTATCAAAGGAATTTGTCATATTTAGCAGAAGTTCTGTGGAATATATCTGACTTACCATTTGTTCAACATAAGGATTATCAATATCAAGTAAATTTTCTAGATAGCTTTGGGTAGATTTAAATGCTTTAATAACACTGGTTTGATAATTGTCAGAAAGAAACAACATGCGTTTCTTTAACAAAGAACAATGATTAGAATATATTGGAATGCCTACAATTCGTCTATAAATATATTGTGCAAAGGATAATGAAGAGCATCACAAACTTTCTGACATGAACACAAATTATATCTTTTAGGGGTGAAAAATGGGGTTTTCATTACAAGCCAAAAAAGCGAGCCCACTCATATCAGTGGATTCGGGTAGTTTTTCTTTGGTAAGATTATGAGGTAATGTAGTAGAGAGAGTAGAGAAATCATATTAGACAAACTAGATGCTAGAACAGAAATAGAGCGACCAACTAGCTGGATGTATCAGGTGACTAAGCTATAATCATGTGCCTCTAAGACTTTTGTGCTTTAAGTGTTCTTGAAAACCTTCTGCGGACGATTGTTCCAGGAAGTGCAGATTATGAAAGTAAGGAATAAGGCAAAGATCAGGAATTGATACTATCAAGTACCACGCTGACCAAAGATACCATATGGAAAAGTGACAAAAACACAAGAAAACGTTACATACAGGAGAGCCTAGAAGTCAGCCCTTTCCCAGCAGGTGATCACAAGGCTGCATGACACAGACAAGACAATATGGCAAAGCCAAACACAAAATAAAAAAGATCCACAAAAGACGTACCGCCTTGGAACGGTCAATAAGAAAATTACTGGAATGCTTAAAATAGTTTCACGGTACCAACATCACCCTTAATTCTGATATGTATCAAGACACATATGTGTTTGGTTTGCATGAAAGATCCCTAGCTTATCCACGCATCATCTCCAAGTACATAAAAATCAAGATATAAAAAGGAGATAAAACAAAGATAAAGACTCGACAGTACATACAACTGAATACTAGAGAAATCAAACAGTTAAATCCCGGTGGGCTCGACAACAGACGCAGCATCAAGCCCTAACCCTCTCATCTATAGATAAGTCTGAACCGTTATAGAGTCTGAGGTCCGACCCGCCGGGAATGCCTTTGAAGAGGGTAGCAAAGTTGCCAACCGTGATTGGGTTGACCACCAAGCATGCAGTTTGTTGCAATACATAAATGTTATAACCAATCTTTTTATAATGAGTAATTATTTTAATAGTCTGCGCTGAAAAATTATTAGTATCAACAATGTTCTTTAATTTATAAGAGAAAATAATTTTATTTCGCAAGAGGCCAATCGGCACACGAGCTACACTTATAAATATAAGAAGCATATATCACACACATAACACAAGAGATCTAGATAAGACAACATCAAGGAGTAATCTCTTTAAATGGCGTCTTGCATTCATGTAAAGAGTCCAAGCCAAACAAGAGGTTAATACCTCATTCAGAATGAAAATTTGACAATTTTAGCTGATAACTTTGGCTGAATGGGAGAAGACTTATTGTGGATGGCATATTATTAAATTTTTGAAATTGTTAAGTTGTATGGTTTGTGTATCTTTACGTGAGATGATCACTTAATTACCGCACGCACAGACGCGCAAAACATACACTGATCTGCTTGCTGCACACTTGCACACTATGCACATGCACTTTGAGACTGTTTCACATAGTTGTTTAGATTTCATAATTTGTGCTATATAGTATTACCTTCCGTATGCATTCATGTGGTTGCCACCCGAGCCGTATATAATTATTGGGATTTCCATAAGCTCGTGCTTTCTTGACCTAAATACCAAATAATGTCTGGCCATTCGAAAAGTTGACTGTTTTATACACTAAGTCGCCATAAAACTCTGGTTGCGAAAGAAGTCCCTGGCGCAAGAGAAATTTAAGTTTAGAAATCAAATCATAGTATCAGCAATAAAAAATAGAAAACGTTTTGCGAAGTGTATGATACCGATAGCCTTGTTCAAGAAGTTTCTGGGTTAACAGTTTATTACGAGTGTTAAAGTCAGCAACATGGCTAGATGCACTAGCAAATCGGATGGGTTGAGAAATATAAACCCCATAGGATGTAGAGCGAGGGACCTCGCCATCTAAAAATGGGAAATTGACTATTTCAAAATTAAAAATCATCATGTTTATCGTAAATTTTGGTAGAAACAATATCATTAGAAATGGACAAATGCAAGTCAAAAACGCGGCTTCGGTATCAGAGGTATTGGCTTTATTAAGTTGGAGCTCTAAAGGGCATATTTTACTTACCATATTATCAAAATAAATATTGTTTATGTTCAAAATACCACCCAAATATCTGGATGTAGTGTTAAAAGAGGTATTAATATCAGCCTGCTTATCATCAGAAAGAGACATCATAAAGTCCTTTCTCTAAGCGTGACTAAGATATGTATGTCAATATTAATTAATGACACGTATTAGCTAAATTATGCAGTTATAAAATGAGCTTATGTTCCTACATCCGAAATAATAATAAAACGCAAATTATCCTGTCTTAATGTCTTATACTAGAATTCATGACCATTTTCTCTCAGTGAGACTCTTCCTGGACCCGAGGTTACTGGTCGCATTCATGTAACAGCTTTGTTATAATAAATCTATTCTGAAAAATGTTCAGCATGTATTGCTTTAATAGCAAATTACTCGAGATTCATATTTTGTGCATTTGGGCGAAATGCTGCAAAACATAGAACTGCATCGTGGGCTGCAATGTTTGCTATGATGAAATAATATATAACGTCTGAAACATTGGGCATTTGATCATAACAATGTGGAACATGTTGAGATTCTGCAGAACGCAGCATCGTATCAGGGTCTGCACTGCTGATAATGTTAAAGTATTTTAAAGGAACTAAATAGTTTGACGTCTTCACTGTCACTATATTCCAAGAGTGGAGAAATGTATGCAAAGTATATTTTTCCAAGGATTTCCTAGACACTCCGAATTTAAGAGCTTTAAGAAGGTTTATCCTAGTCCAGGCCTTTTCCGTGTTCGTCCCAGCTGCAAGTTTTTGAAAAAGTAAGCCCAAGGTGTTTGTGCGAAGGGGTCTCGTCTATTTTAACACCGTCCATAGAGATAATAGGATGAAGTACTGAGTTTCGTTCTCGAGAAATCAACATAGACAGTGTTTTACTTGGATTGAAGGTTACCCGCCAACTGTTGCCCATATCGAAATGGTATTGAGATCCCTGTTAAGAAGTTGTCCAGCTTGAATTGGACATTCCACGATAATATGAAAGCTAGTGTCGTCTGCGAATAATCAAATAGAACACCCAGAGTGTTTATCAATGCCATTTATAAAAATTAGAAACAGAAGTGGACCCAGAATAGAACCTTGAGGAGCTCCAGCAAGTACAGATGCCCAATCAGATGCCTGCCCGTTTATCACAACGCGCTGTCGGTGATTTGACATGTAGCTAAGAAACAGTTAACAATGCGATCTGAGCTGAGTTTCTATTTTGCATAAAAGGTGAATGTTTTACTTCTTGGAGTAGGATGTTACTGATATTCACCTTACAAGTTTATTACTATCTCTTAATCAGACAGTAAAATTACATTTTCCTTATTACCTTTATTGGCACGACATTCGTAACACCTGCACAAATACTCGTTTAAACAATACATTGATGGCAAATTATCTTAGCATGTCGCACGTCCGTACGTACGTACGTACGCACGCACTCACGCACTCACTCACGCGCGCGCGCAAGCACGCACACGCTTATTAATATTTTATTTGAAAAAAAACAGTTTTAAACAAATACGAATTAAATTGTATTCGAAGGAAATTTTTGTTAAATGTACCATCAAAATTCAAATTGGGCTTTATCTGCTCATTGCGAGAAAACCTGTCTAAGGGTTTGCCGACCAAGTAAGACTCTGTCTTCAGCTATACTGAGACTAGCTAGAATCTTGAATTTCTGCAAGTGACAAGTTTAGATGTCGTACTTTCCAGATAGCGAAAAGCAGATGCTTATTTTGGTCATTTCTTAAAGTGCATTCAGTTAAAGTCATACAATAAATTGAGCCACGACATGAGATTCCCAACAATGTGGCAATTTTACAAGTGCAGACTCAGACGAGCCTGTGCAGCCTCCTTATAAGCTTAGAAAATCATCCAAATGGTGTTCAGTCAGTAGCTAAACACTCGTACAATATTCAAGCGACTAGCAAAGGCTCTGATTAGACTGTGCGTATGCGCAGGCTGGTCTGAGCCTTTGCTGGTCGCACGTACCACATTAATGGGAATCTCATGTCGCGGCTCAAATGCTTATTTTGGTCATTTTTAAAGTGCATTCATTTAAATCCATACAGATGTGCTCGAGCAGCGGCCACAATATTTACAGGAATGATGTTATACTTAACTGG